>VZTO01019930.1:0-32165 GCA_013400615.1 Syrrhaptes paradoxus | reverse complement strand
TCCCTGAGCTGGCAGAGAGGGACCAAGAACAGAATAACCTTCTCATAATTTAGGAGGAAGCAGTTAATGACCTGCTATGGCAACTGGACACACACAAGTCTATGAGGCCAGATGGGATGCACCCAAGAGTACTGAGGGAGCTGGCAGGGGAGCTTGCCAAGCCACATTTATCATTTATCATCAGTCCTGGCTAACAGGGGAGATCCCAGAAGACTGGAAACTTGCCAATGTGACACCCATCTACAAGAAGGGCCGTAAGGAGGACCTGGGGAACTACAGGCCTGTCAGCCTGACCTCTGTACCAGGGAAGATTACGGAACAGTTCATCCTGAGTGTGCTCACACGGCATGTACAGGACAACCAGGGGATCAAGTCCAGCCAGCAGGGGTTCATGAAAGGAAGGTCATGCTTGACCAACCTGATCTCCTTCTATGACCAGGTAACCCGCCTAGTGGATGAAGGGAAAGGCTGCAGATGTCGTCTACTTGGACTTTAGCAAGGCCTTTGACACCATGTCCCACAGCATTCTCCTAGAAAAGCTAGTGGCTCATGGCTTAGACAGGAACACCCTTTGCTGGATAAAAAACTTGCTGGATAGCCGAGCCCAGAGAGTTGTGGTGAACGGAGTTAAGTCCAGGTGGCGGCCGGTCACTATTGGTGTTCCCCAGGGATCGGTTTTGAGGCCTGTCCTGTTTAACATTTTTATCAATGACCTGGATGAGGGGATTGAGTGCTCCCTCAGTAAATTTGCTGATGACACCAGATTGAGTGGGTGCGTTGACCTCCTTGAGGATAGGAAGGCTTTGCAGAGGGATCTGGACAGGCTAGACCAATGGGCTGAGACCAAGTTCCGCGTCCTACACTTTGGTCACAACAACGCCCTGCAACGCTACAGGCTCGGGGGAGAGTGGCTGGAAAGCTGCCCAGCAGAGAGGAACCTGGGGGTGCTGGTCAACAGCAGGCTGAACATGAGCCAGCAGTGTGCCCAGGTAGCCAAGAAGGCCAATGGCATCCTGGCCTGTATCAGAAATGGTGTGAACAGCAGGACTAGGGAAGTGATTGTGCCCCTGTACTCAGCACTGGTGAGGCCACAACTTGAATACTGTGTTCGGTTTTGGGCCCCTCACCACAAGAAGGACATTGAGGTGCTAGAGCAGGTCCAGAGAAGGGCAACGAAGCTGGTGAAGGGTCTGGAGCACAGGTCTTACAAGGAACAGCTAAGGGAGCTGGGGTTATTTAGTCTAGAGAAGAGGAGGCTGAGGGGAGACCTTATCCCTCTCTACAACTCCCTAAAAGGAGGTTGTAGTGAGGTGGGTGCTGGCCTCTTCTCTAAAGTAACAAGTGATAGGACAAGAGGAAATGGCCTCAAGTTGAGCCAGGGGAGGTTTAGGCTGGCTATTAGAAAAAACTTCTTCACTATAAGAGTGATCAGGCATTGGAACACCTGCCCAGGGAAGTGGTGGAGTCACCATCCCTGGAGATGTTAAAGAAACGCTTAGATGTGGTGCTTAGGGATATTGTTTAGTGAGATAGGTGGTGTTGGGTTGACGGTTGTACTTGATGATTCTTGAGGTCTTTTCCAACCTTAATGATTCTGTCATTCTATGATTCTATGACAGTTGGCACAAAATGATGCCCTGGATGCTGGCCGTCATCAGACTCAGGATATTCGAACATACAAAGCTGGAGACATGGGTAAGTTAAGCCAACGGACTTCACCTCAACCCAGTAATGAGCCAACTGATGGCAGGAGAACACAGAGTCTCAGAGCCCACGTGAAGTTTGGTAGGTCATTCATCATATTTTCACATTCAAATATCCACTGCAACTCTCCTCAAAATAACCATCTCTGATTAACATGCAAGAAGAAATACTTCCATTTACAAACAAAGACTACTAAAGTATTTATTCATATTCTAAACAAGAAAACAATGGTTTGAAAAGCAGCACAAAAAACAAAACAACTTTGAAAACAATAAAAGGAAATGCAGCGATATTAGAGTACAGATCTCGCTGCTACCTTCTGATGTAGTTCTCGAGACCATGGAATCACACCATTGCATAAGGAAACACAACAAAATTTAAATTGAGATCTTTGTCTCATGACTGTCACTACCCTTCTGTGTGCAAAAGCAGGCTGAATACTGGTTAAGTCATTTCAAGATTTAGATCAAAACTCCTTACTATTTCTATACAAGTTTCTTCAAAAATAGCAATATCAAAGTGAAGAAAGTTCAAAGATAAGGCTATTGTTTTGTTTTATGAGCAATAAAAATGTATAAATGATAAAAACATCACAGAAAAGGAATATATGTCCTTGTAAAACCAAGGCGTTCTGCCACCAGAGTGAATTACTGGTACTTTTAAAACAGCAACTCAAGCTTGCACAGAAAACTACTTTACAGATTCTAGTTTTTCATTTTAATAAGCATTAAATATCACAGGAGACAGTCAAGAGTTATGTAGTATCCTTTCCACCAATGTGCCTGTGCCATGTAAAGTGTATTTACAATGAGCAGAAGGAAATTTAAGTCACTGTATACTCAGTCCCAGAAGCTGCTGCTCAAATTAATCCTGACCCAGCAAAAGAGCCAAGCACATGCTGAACTTTGAGTAAGTAAACAGTCCCAGCTAACTGTTTAAACACAGTATCCCACACTTTTCAGGAAAAACGATGTAGAGCCTGTCTTCAGTGGAACCAATGAAAAAAGAAATCAAAACAAACCCAACCTGGCATGGCAGCAGCAACCCATATTTCATTAGCCCTGTGCAAGATGACAAGATAAACTGATTACTTCTAATTTGTTACTGGAGAAGCTACGGTCTGAATTTACAGGAAGCCAGACACTTTGGAATAAAGACAGAAAAGTTACCTCTTATTTATGGCAAAGAAGGAGCCCACGCACCCAGAATTACTGCAATTAGCTGACTGAGCTCACCAGTTAGCTTCTGCCACTGTAGCTTGTCTGTTCACCTATACCTTAATTCAGAAGTTCTTGGATTTTTGTGTTTTTTTACCTTCCTAGATTTGTAACGAACTGCAAAGTGAAGGAGAATAAGCAAAAGAAAGCAAAGAATTTTACCTGAAGGCCCTCTATGGCTAATCTAAGCATGCTTGGTGTGAGCTTGGAGGCCTGCTTGAAGGTGAAGTTGCTCCAGTCTATAATCAAAACAAATCCGTTCACTTGAAGCTCAGGGTCTTCTATCATGGCTTCTAAAGAAAGAAGTATGGCACGCAAAATATCCACCAGTGTGTACCTGTGAACGTTAAGGGGAGATTCAGTTAGGAAAGGAGCAATGACCACAGACATAGGGAAGTTCTGAACATTCTTCCTTTGTACTGGTTGTCAAAAGTTTAAATCAAAGAAGTGCAAACATATAATTAGAAGTCACAGGTATGTAAAGCTGGGTTAGCTGAACTCATCCTCTGGAGCAGGATTATGTACATCTAGACCACCAGCCATCTGGAACAAACTACAAGAATATAACACACCAAAAGCAAATTTGAACTTTTCTGTAGTCTCCTAATCTGCTTTAATATCCATGCATTTTATTAAATGTCTGTACAAATGTACCTATGCGAATGGTATTTTTCTAAACTCATACTGATACCAAAACCTGAGTCTAATACCAGAAGTCTAGACCTGAAGTTTCCTCCTACATTTTTCTAAGGGATTGAAATAACAGCTTCTACAAAGTTATCAGCTAAAAAAGGGTTTTCCACATGCTCCTCTTCTCCCTCTCTCTGGGTAATATTTTCTCTTAAATCTACAAAGGGTATTACAGAAGGCTGATTACGCAATGATCTTGAAAGCAGAAAGTAACACACACTAGGGCTTTGAGGTGGTTCTGGTTAAGAGCAATAGCAACCTTTTAAGAGTTACTTAACTGCCTTCTGAGTACTGACCACTTTATATACCCAAATTATGTGGTTTCAGGAGTAAGTTTGGAACGTGGTATTCATCAGTCCCAGAATTTCCTATGTTAAATTTGGGATTACAAAGATGCCACCTGCAATATGAAATTTTACATACATGCACGTAATCTTCTCTTAGATCAATGATCTTGCAAAAGAAGACATCATTCCATACTGCCAAGCCCTGTTGAGTAAAATCTATCTTTTTTGAAGCTAAAGCACTTAATACAACAGCTAAATAGCTTAAATATATACAGCAATGTCATCTTTAGACTGACATATAATAGAGTTATAAACCAACTTAGTTTAGCTTACTGGGTTTTTACAAAAAAGGCAAAATATCTGAATTATCTGCATTTTTTTAAGAGATATGAAAATAGTAGTTTCAGGTTTGATTTTTTTTCCAGGCTAACTATATTTTATATCTAATAATCTTTTTTAAAAGTAAGATAGTTACTGAAAGAGATGTAAATTTGCTAGTCCTCACCATAGTATCAGATACAGCATTAGAAAGCTAAACTATAAAAATATCAGATAAGCAAATATTCCAGGGACAAAGGAAAAAGTTCAGTCTTCAGTGTTTGTGCAGATATTTTTAAATAAAGCTCTTTAAAAGTCTCTCATGACAGTATCAGTCATAGAAGTTCTCAAATATATGAGTTCCCAGAAGAATCTGCACCATAGTGCATATGTAGCAAAGAGCACATGTGCCTCTTTAGAAATGACATTAAACTGAATTCTACTTGCTTTAATAGAATGAGCACACTGTTCAATTGTATACATAACTACATTTTGAAAATATCTGCAAAAGAAAATAATACAAACAAAATTAATCTCCTCTAGCTGACTCCTTGCATGTTTACATCTTTTTCTTTTAGCCAGCTAAAACTCAGTGAACTTCCCAATTATGCATTCCTAGGAAAGCGACTAGAAAAGGAATCACTTAATGTCAGCTACACACAAGTGAACAAGAAAAAGCGTGTTTTCCCAAGAAAACAATAGGAGAAGCATTGTTTTACATGATTCTTTTCTTCATTTTGGAGACCATTCTTTTGCTTTGAATTTGGTTTTCATAGCTTCATATTCACTCCTCTCCTTTTCACTTTCCTGAAATTTAACTTTTTTCTAAGTCTTTACTTTTCTGAGATCTAAGGTTTACAGGAAGTTAGGCATGATCCTTCTTTTTTGCTCAGGTTTTTTCAGCTGGGTGAGGAAACAGCACAAGAAAAATTCATCTCTGTGATTTCACTACGGAAATCCTCAAAATACTAGAATTCTCTGCTTCCCTTTGACAGGAGAAAAAAAAAAATCTGTAAATGGAATTTTGTCCATGGGGGGAAAAAGGACATACCTTAAAATGCATTTTGAAGGAAAACATTCAAAATCTGGATCTTTAAAATTGTCAGCTCAATCTGATCATCAAAGAACTGTTAAGCCAGAACACCATTTTTGGGGTGGGCATAATGAAGCAAATGTGGAGTGCCCTGCCTGCCCTGAGCAAACCTGCCTGGGGGCACAGGAGCTTGTGTGGCAGAACCCCCTCTCCCCAGGCAGAGCAGCCCCCTCAAGCCCAACCGCTGGCCATGTGGGGAAAATGCCACCGTGGCTGCTGAAGCCTCTGAATAAGCAAACACACACACACCTCCAGCACCACAGCATGTAGAGTGACCTGAGGAAAAATGAAATCATTCATCAGCTCTTTCCCAAATGAGCTTGCACATATAAAATTGGATGTGTAGGGACTGTTTGGCAGCATGAAGACTATAAACGGTTTTACTGGCACTAAAAGGGTCTTTGTTTGCCTAGCCTATGTGCAGAACAGTCTACCTGTCCAGTACCATACAGGTGCACAGACAGTGGAGGGCACTTAATCAACATGGGAACTAAAAATCCCCTATACGATCTGCATTTTGTACAACTGCCAGCATCAGGATTAAAACACGCACTTAGCCCGAGGGAAGGAGACTCACAGTCATGGTCAGGGCTGGGCTCAGAGGGTGGCCAACTAACTGCCTTTGAGCCCACCGGTTACCTCTACAAGGTGGTGAAGGTCTCAGAAATACTTTTTTTTTTTTAATCATTTAATTAAATTGGACAGAGAGACACCCTGTAAGAGGCCTTCCCAAGGAAAAGGTTGCAAACAGAAGCAAATTACATTACATGAGACATTGGGAAAGCAGGTGATGTCTCAGTTTGAGGAAAATCATCTCTCAGAGTTCATACAAGAAACAGACATCACAAATACTCAAATCCCCAACTCCACTTAACATTTATGCTTCCCTATTCAGAAGAACTCATTCTCCAGGAGAAGAATTCCAAAAAGCAGAAAGCTGCTGCAAGCACACTACATTCTCTGCCCAGGGAGGTTGTGGATGCCCCATCCCTGGAGGTGTTCAAGGCCAGGCTGGATGAGGCTTTGAGCAACCTGGTCTAGTGGAGGGTGTCCCTGCCCATGGCAGGGGGGTTGGAACTTGATGATCTTTAAGGTCCCTTCCAACCCAAACCATTCTATGATTCTATAATTCAGTCCAACAAGATGTGTCCCAAGCTCCTGATGTAGATCTCTAATGTCTCCCTGGGGAGTTCAAGAGACATCACATGCCTTGGATTAACAGCTCCCTGGTGGCACGAGGCTGCTAGAAATCTGGTGCTTTAGACATAAAGATTATTTGTTTATGAGGCATATTAGGCCTCTAAGACTGGTCAATGCTTTTCTATACATATATATATATATCTGATAACTATACAGACATACATAAAGTAAATACCTATACACCTAATTATGTCCTGAATTAATTCAAGTCAATCAGAAAACTGTGTGAGGCATTAGTGAGACCAGGATTTCAACCACCACAGAGAATAGCCAATGGTCACAGGGTTGGGCCTCCACAAATCTATGGCACATTCACCATCACCATAACTCTTATTGAAGGTTTGTTTAGTGCAAGAAATACAGTCCAAACAAATTACAATACTGTAAGTTTACCCAGCGAAAACGACAAAAGGTTGTTCTCTCAGTGAAAACAAGTCCTGAAGAACACAGGTCTAGCTAAAAGCATGCAAAAAGACTTTCTGCCAGGGGAAGGTGGTGTGGTTTTGAACCCCTGGCTAGCAGGGATGGGGGAGAGAATTAAAGGGGTAAAGGGAAAAGACACGTGTGGGTTGAGATAAGAACAATTTAATAACTAAACTACAATAATATCAAAAATAATGACTTTAATAATAGTAGCGTATACAAATATACAAGCGAGTGATATACAATGATACTGCTCACCACTCAATGACCAAAGCTCAGCCCGTTCCCAGCTAACAATCCCAGAGAAGGGAGAGTCACAATCCTGGAACAGAGATAAAAGCCCAAGTGTCCGAGAGACCAAGACGACCCTGAGAGAGGGGCAACCCAGAGGGAGACAATCCAGAGCAAGAGAGAGCACTTCTGGACAGATCATCATCCATATACTGGGCATGACATCCATTATATGGAATAAACCATTGGCCAATTTGGGTCTCAGTCCCAAACCTAAGGCCAAATCCTAGGCTAGTAATTGGGGGCTGTGCTCCCTCCCAGCTTCTCCTGCACCTGCAGACCCTGGCACAGCAGAGAAGCTGAGAAGTCCTTGACTGTCCTGGCAGCAACTATAAACACCAGAATGTTATCAGCTGCCTTTGCAGCACAAATCCAAAACACAGCCTCACACTGGCTGTTAAGAAGAAAGTTAACTCCATCCCAGCTGAAACCAGCACAGAAGGTGTTTGAAGTACATTTTAAAAAGACACATCAGGAGTATACAGGGACATGTCACTAACAACCAATCTTCCCCCTTAAAAACCATTTGGGGCAATTCGTTGAAGACAGGAGCTATCCTTCATTCTCTAATGGACCTCTTCTCTTGGTTTTGATACCATACTTAAGTACAACACAGAAAGCCACACAGGAAAGACAAATTCATTAGCATATATTTAAAGCAGCTTTTACATGCTGAGGCAAGCCAGAGATGTAAACCCAGTGTGATAGATGAAATCTTAGCTGGTGCAAATGGCAAGCTGAGTATTGAAAGTATGAGTTGAACAGCCCAAGTAAATGAAACGTGACTAAAGAAACTGTATTGAAGTTTTCACACAGCAGAGTTACTTGCATGAAGACCCATCTTTAATCCACTCCGGCCCATGTTGTCCAGCATTTCACCTTACTGCTACTACCGTTTATGTCAGCACCAGGATGCACAGACTCTGCAATAAAACACGCTCCATCCTTGGCTGGACTTCAGAGAAATTAAAATCCTACATAAAAAGAAGGTGGGGAAAATTACTCTGGATTGTGCTGATGAAACTTTTATCCCACACCGAAATTATTTTCCATACAGATACAGAAGGATAACCAATCAAAAATGAGAAAAACAGGATAAGCTAGTGAGTGTGAAATAAATCTGGTACAAGAAGGCTTTGACTGCCTTTCTACTTTAAAGAATTTTTTTTAAAAAAAAGAAAAAAAAAATCAACATATTTGCCTTTAAGAGATCATGGTGTTCAGTCCAGGGTGGTATTGTTTTATTCTTACCAATCTGTGTTAAATAACAGCATGTATTTAGGTGACAGCAAGCCACTCATTTTGCCCTGGGCTCAGTTTTGCAACAACTGCTCCAGTGCTGTCAGGTACGTAGGGTGTGTTGGTCCCAATTTATTGCAGTGCATGTTCTGCAGTAGCCTGGAGTTGGGCTGTGCAGAAATGAATCCTTACTTATTTATGGCTAAACTTAGTTTCATTCACTTGTTTAAACAGACTCTTGTAGGACATATTGCAGCTAGCAAAGTATTACTAATTGCTAGGATAATCAAGAACTCATGGTTAATTTAAATGTATTTAATGCCCTCTATTTATAGAACCATGTTTAATTCAGTGGAGAGCTTGGACAACTTTTTAGCCCAGTTGTTAATGTGAATAACAAATTCTGGAAATATGTTGTCACATATATAATGCACTTTTAATGTTCCTTTTCTGCATGAGTCCCAGCTTGAGTTCAAATGAGGTGGGGACTGGTGTGCAGACACACTCTGCTACCTCTTGAAATTTTTCATTCAGGTTGACTTTAGTACAGTGAACCTGGGAATGCTTGACAAGTTAATAGCCACACTGACAGTCATTCTTTCAAACGCTTCAGGATGGCTACCATTTCTACCATGAGAGAAACAGAGCTTTCTAAGGTAATGCCTCACTGAGGTCTCGATTTGTCAAGAACAGAACAGCTCAAACAATTAACTAAGCATCCCTCTCTCTTGTAATGTAAGTGGCAGCAATTTCCCCTTTACAGAAAAGAAAAGTTATTTGAGAATTTTTTATGGGACATGATCAGATTCAAAGTATTTCCAAGGATTTTTGAGGAAAACAGTCTGTCAGACACTGCTATTAACTTGGTAGTACTTCACTATGATTTTCACCTTCACTGCTTGGTTGTGTTCTACGCATCCTCTTCACTCCCAAAGGACACTGATTTCCACCATGCCAACAGAAAGAGAAGAGACAGGGATAGCATAGGGTACAGGTATCTCATGTCAAATCTATCTGTGTCAGCTGCTTTCAATATTTTATGTTCTTGATGATGGGTGGTATCCACCGTATCATCTGTTTTAGCAGATTCTGGTTCCAGCCAATTCACATTTGCACTGAATAACAAACAATCTGACTCAGCAGAGTTGCATTACTGTATCTGTTGTTATTTGTCCTTCCCCTCCCCCCCCCCCCAATATCAAGAAATTTCAAGTTACTTTGATAATTAAAACTGCATGGCATGAGTCTGCCTCTCAAGATGCAAACTGTCAACTAGAAGAGATAAATGGTAAGTCTTCTTTGCTTGAATTTAAGCCCCTTGTCTTCTGAAGGTCCCAAACATGTAAGGAATGCACTATTTGTATTTTAAGCTCATCACCATTTGGACAAGTTAAGGTTCCGGTCAAATGAGCTCTTGTGACATGATTTAAAAGAGAAAGCTGGTCAAGTCTCTGAGCCATCATCCCATTTCTAACCTACTGCTCTGGCTTAATATATTCAAAATTTCAGTGAAACAAGAACCCTCAAGATACACAAAGGAGTACCCAGAAATGATGCCTCAGATCTCTGTGGTTTGTCAGTCTGGGTAGAGATTTGAATGCTGAAAAGATGGCAGATCAAAACTTCTCTCATAGCTATTCCGCTCAAATAGTGGGAGCACGCCTTGGGGGCCCTTATTCTAAAAACAAAAAGCATCACCAGTGTTACAAAAATGCATAGAAAAATAGAAATGGCTTCAAATATTTTACCAGATTAGGTTTTAGATTCAGATTTAATACCACTCATTAATCCTTATGTTAGCCCAGTGCCTAACAGTCACAGCCATGGATGAAGATTTAGCTGATCTAAATTTTACACTAGCATTGATCACAAAGATCCCCAGCCAAAACACTCACAGTCTAAATACAAGGGACAATAGGCAGATACAGATACCTGGGTGAAAGTCAGGAAAGAATAAGACATCAGTCAGCAGGAGAAACTGCACCAAAAATAACAGTGTTTGCACTCAGTAATAATTATTTGAAAGATATTACTTCCAAACAAAAATTTACTCTATTGACCAGATATTTTGTTATTGTTAATATGTTATTATTGTTAGCATTGCTATTTATTTTGTCACACTGCCTCTACCAGAGCTTGAAGAATACCCTGCCAACTTGCCTGTGGTTAATAGTGAGCTGAGGAGAAGACTAGCCCCCTACTAGATACGGAATTAAAATATTCATTTAATGGGCAGAAAAGTTTCTAACACTTCTGCACATGAAAGTATAGTTTTGGAGCAAGCCAGTGGACTCCGTCTTTGTCCTGGCATAAATCATCTGATGCAATAGCAGAGCTAAGGGTAATGAGTACAGTGGATTTCCATATTCACTGAGGATGGTGTGAGATGACTGGATCACTGTGACACAGACAGGAAATAGGTCTAGACTAGGCACTCCTACTGCACTTTTCTATTGCACTTTCTAGGAAAAATTCTGAGATAATTCATACCAGGAAAGATTTAAAATAAACAGCATCAAAATGAACTTATTTTCCTAGGGAATTTGTGTACAGGTGCCATGAAGCATACAAAACACACAGGACAACAGATCCCTTGCGGCTGAGAGCTGAATTGTACCATTAACTGAAAAAAAATTTCACCAGCTGGACACATTAAGTAAAAGGGATTCTTCAAATGCACGTACACACCTACAAGCCAAATGTAGTTATGAGTCAACAATATGGAAGATAATAGGGAAGGCCGATCCCTGCCCAAGTGCTACCCAGCCTCCTGGCAGGAATGCCACTTGTCTTCACTTCCCCCATAGCAAAGACAGGACAGAGAGTCAGGCAGGTTCCCACTGAAAAGCTGCTGGGCTACTCAATGCATAATCCTTCACCTTTCCTTTTTTTGTTTGTTTGTTTTAAATACGTCTGATTTAGTTGTTCAGATGGTAGGACATCTGGTACAGTTTTCAGGCCCTGCTTTAATTTCATGATTTAACATCTAGTACACAGGCTTGTTTTACCATAGGAATTTTCTGCCTCCCACGCTTTTCTTTCTAATTGGAGCTGTGTAAACCATAGGCTGTTGGTGCTATATAACTCATCTATAGTATGTCTGCTATTCATTTAAATAACAAATTGCAACTTTTTATTTCTAATTGTTACATGCTGGCCGTAAGTTGTACACATATGATAAATTTGGAGGCTTGCTGTGCTCTATTAGCTTAGTTTATGAAGCATTTGAAGAAGTCCTAATAAGACAGACTTCAAAAAGCAATTCTCCCAGCATGGCTGCAAGAGGAGCACTGGATTACATACTGTAAGATCTCAAGTCAGTTAAGGCATAAGCTTGAGATATATTGCGTAGCGGATCTAGTGTATGTTCCATACACAGTGCTCCCCAGGTTCAGTTCCTGAACACCAGATAATGAAAGACACTAAATTAATTAGAAAAGAGAGTGCCCTAGCTCCATTCCCAGATCTGTCACTGACTTGTCATGTGCCTTGGAGCAAGCCACTCCCCTCAGCTGGGCTTCAGCTCTCTCCCCTTTGTCTGAGTGGTCTATCTGAAAACAAATCCCTTGCTCTGGAGTAGAGGCATACTGTGGGCAGGCAGTGCTGAAGAGCAATAGGGACTCAGCTGCAAACATGGCCCTGTGTACCTCACTCACTTCCCTATTATATTATAAATAATTTTACTAATAGGACTTCATGACAAAGGTCATAACAAATTTACTGTTGTGTCAGCTGATTTCATGTAGTTTAAATATCAGCATATCCAAAAATTAAGAACAAAATAAATCTATTCTTTTCATATGGTAATTATTGTTTTTTAATCTTCCTTTATCTCTGAATTTGAATTGTTGGTGTTCTTTGGACTAGAAACTAATGATCTGAAAAGTGTAACAAAGTTTTGGGGGTTCTTTTGTTAATGAGAAATAATGGTATAGGATAGGCCACACTACCTTCAACAAGGGAACTTCTTCATGGTAGATATACGACTTAATAAAAGGCCTAAACATCCATTTCTTTGCTAATTCTTAATTTAGGGATTTTTAAGAGTTTGTGGAGTTATTTTTAAAATAAAAAGTTGACCTGGTCCTCATGTGGGAAATAAGGAAAGTCCTTATGTGGGAAATGAAGCCCACTCAGAGAGTCCTTAGCCTCACCACCACTGCTTCCTCACTCAGCTTCTCTGGCTCCGTCTGCCAGAACACTGAAGCAAGCAAAGGATGCTGGCCCCAGCTCTGCATCCGCACTTTCTAGTTGTGAGCCTGGTCATGGGCAGTTTTAATTTGTACCAGAGAGCTTTCTTCCAACCCCTGGGCACGGTTCATGGGTTAGCAAGAGCCACGAAGCTCTCCCTGTAGGCAGCATGGATGTGGCTACCCTGCCTGGAGAGGAGAAAGTCATAGTGGGCCAGTGGTCCTCCAGGTAGAGACCTGTCCCTAGCTGTAACACCGACTGCTGCAGGGAGGTGTGGGATCACTCCCTACAACGGCTATCAACACAGCCTACAAGCGGACAGCTACACAAACACTTAAAGGGCAGGCTTAAGTATGCCAATGACCCAAATTTTGTCCTTTCTACCCACACTGCTAGCTGTTCCGGCCCTCTGCACGTTTCAAAATACCTGAGGTTGGGATATCTGCACTGAGCACTCAGCACTGCCTGTGCCCAGCCCATGCTGACTGCACAAAAGACAGTTTGGGTTCCTGTGAAGGCAGCTAGCAAGATTTTAAGTTTTCTCACCGAGAAGTGCTTCAGATCCTAAACCTGCTCTCAGGCTGGGAGCCTAAGGAAGCCATGCAGTGCTCACAGGAGTAGGCTTTAGAGTTCATTCTTAACAGATTAATTCATTTACATATACTGAAGATCACGCAATTTTTGTGGATGTAATTTTAGACTGCAGGAGAAACTGGGCATGACACCCAATGAGGTATTTAGAATAACAAAATACTGTCACATTGTATCAAGCCAATTGCTAAAAGAAAGGGCCTTGATGGGAAACAGAGGGTCAGACTGCTAAGTCATCTTCAGGCTATGGTAGTCCCAAAAAGGATCAGGGACCACACTAGCCTCCTTTAATTTGTTACCACAGCTTTGCATGCTTGCATCTTATTATGCAGGGAATTCACACTTGGAACAGCATGAGTGGGGAAAAGAAGTGGTTACTGTAACTTCCATCCTAGAATTTCCAGGTGGCTCAGGAAGAGCTTTCTTTAGCAGAGGGGAAAAATTCAAAGCCTCAGTTTCCTGCACAGGCAAACTTTTCAGCTCAAAAGCCATGATGAGTTTCACACACAGCATCTCCCACTTTCTCCTATGGCACTTAGGCAGCCCTGCGTGTGCTGAAGCAGAAGGACCAGCATAGAAAGAGCAACCAGCCTTTGTCAGGAGGACAAGCACATCATCTACCATGCCAGCTCACTTTGGCTAAGGGGAGGCAGAAGGGTGTAGACCTCATATGAACCAGTTGAGAAGAGCACAGGAGCAGTTCCCACCTTCCTCCCAAAATTCAGAGCCTAAAGGATGAGAACATTGAAAAGGCCCTAAGCCACAAAAGACATTTCTTCTTTCTCTTCTCCCTCTGCCTTCCAGGTTGCAGCCCAGCCCCTGTGGGCAGAGCCAGGTGTGTCCCTGCTGCCCACCCATCCTCTCCCTGCTCTGCCACAGCTTTTCCCACGCACTGCCCGGAGGAAGAAAGGGTTAAGGCAGGTGGGTGGCTCTGCATTTACCTGCTCTGGTCCCAGTTGGCAGCAAAAAGGACGAGGATCTTCCTGCCGTAGTGGTCCAGGTTGGCCAGCCCGCCGGGGAAGCCATCCTTCAGCGCCTGCTTGATGCCCGGGTCTGTGGCCTTGAAGCTCTTGAACATGTCCAGGTTCTGCTGGCGGTATTCAAAGTACTGGGCCAGGAGGCGAAACGCCTCGAAGTGCTGAAACTTCCTGGCCCGCAGGAACCGCAGGATGAAGGCATCGTCAGTGCGGAGGAAGCCGATGTCCGGCCGGGTGATCACCATGTCCCGGACCTCCTGGATGTCCTGGTGCAAGGTGTCAGGGTTCTCGTTCAGCTCCAGCCGGGCTTTCTCCAGAGTCTCGGGGGAGAGACCTGCCTGCAAATGAGTCATGGCGCTGCCCTCCTCCTCCTCCCCGCTTCTGCTGCCTGCGCTCCTCAGCCTCCCGGGCTCTCTCCCCCGGGAGGTGGGGTGCCTCGGCACAGCCGGCCGCCGCTCCCCTGCCCCGCCGGGCCTCGCCCCGCCGCTCCCCGGCCCCGCCGCTGCTGCCAGTCCGGCCGCCGAGGGGCGAGCGGCTTCCAAGCAGCCAGGTCCCGGGGGAGGGGGCGGGTGGCACCGAGACTGCCCCGGGCTGCTGGCGGAGCCGCGTTATCTCTCCGACATAGCGCCCTCCCTGCCGCGGGCTCCGGCGCGCCGCAGCATCCCCGCAGCCGCTCCGCCGAGGCGCTGAAACCCGCCGGGGACGGGGCTGCGGGCGGGCTGCCGCTCACCCTCGCCGGTGTCGGTGCTGGATCTCAGGCAGGGCTGCAGCAAGGGTCCCGGCCACTAGACAGGGCGAGCGGCGCCCGCGGGGGCTCCCCCGGCCCGGGGCTGGCAGGGGGGCAGCCCTCCCCAGAGGAGCACCATTTACGTAAGACCAGCGCTCGCCTCGCTTCAGAAGCGTCCCGCTGGTATTGAGAGAGGATTGAAAATAAAATCAAAACAAACAAATAAAAAAACCAGCACCAAACAAAAAAAAAAAAAAGGCGAAGGGGAGGCAAGCCGATCCGCAGGTACTTCGCCGGTAGCGGTGACGAAAAGAAGCCTTCCGCTCCTTTGCAGCGAGGAGTTCGGAAAGACAAACGGTGCCTCGGCCTTGAGGATGCTCGTCCCCCTCCCGCGCCCTCCTCCGCTCCACGCCCCGGTGGCACCAGCCGGCGCGGGGCTGCCTGCTGCGCGGCCCCGCCCTGCACGCGCACGCGCGCGCGGGGGGGAGCTGCGGCCGCACCGCGGATCTCCGAGGCGGGGGGCGTGGGGGCGTTGCGCAGAGCTGCGCCGCGGCCGGTTGCGCCGGGGGTGCGCGGAACAAGATGGTGGTTGCCTGGGGGCGGGGGCGCAGGGGGGCGGTGGCCGGGAGGCTACGGGGGCCCTCAGTCTGCGGGGTGGTGTCCGAGTCCCCGCGGAGCAACCCAGGGCTCCGTGACAATATCGGGGTCGTGGTAGTGGCGAGATGTTGTTCATCGAGTGTTGTCTTACTTGCAATCCTCCCTTTTGACTGAATTTCTTGACGTGAAACATTGCGAGCTTAAAAACCTGGGCATAAAATAAAGCAATCCTCTTTTTTGGCCTCATACCGGCGGCAGCGTGTCTTGAATTGCATTATATTGCAAAGGGCAAAAATACCCTTTTTCTGTATATTGAATATTTCAGTGAGGAATGATGCCATTTGTCACACAGGAAAGTTTGTTTCTGCAGCCAGCTTTCAGGAAGAGTTCCCACTGCAGAACATTTGGCCTGTGTCTGAGGGACTGGACCTTTCCAATGCAAATACGCCTGAAGATGAAGCTTACATGAAAGATACAACAAACACAGGAAAACACATATCTCCTTCTTCCTACAGCAAGCGCAGCTCTTTGGTACCGCATTGGGCTTTCCCACCATGACATAGCCAGGGCACACAGCCTGAATTACTGAAAAAGCACAGAGATCACTGATCCCAATAGAGTTTATATATGGGGAATATATCAGAAGGAAGTATAGCATGTGTTCTCAGGCAAATAAAAGTACTCATAAAAACATTTAACTGATACCTTGCATTTTCTGCAGACCATCATCAGATGAAACATGACCTCAGCAGCGGGAGGGAGCCCTCAGCAATGAGTATGTGCTGAGTGCGAGTCTATGCAGTGAGCAGTAGTTAGGTGGCAAAGTTGTCATTCTTCTGGGGGCTAAAGGGAGGTTTTGGGTTTTTTAGGGCTTTATAGGGTTCTGCTGTTCTTCACCAGATTCCTTCTTTGTGCCTAGTAAGGGTCAAGTTTTACCCATTTCTTTGTAGCTGCCTGATCTCAAAATATCTGCATTATGGATGGCTGGAAGGGCAGATAGAAACACCAGTCCTTGTTGAGCTGGGTACCAGACTTCCAGGAGCCTGGCTCAAGGCAGAAACTGTTGGAGGAACCAGTCTGATAGTGCCTAGTCATCATGGCCCAGCTTTACTCCATCTGAATTTCACTCTGTACATTGAGATGCCACACAAGAGAGAAAGATATGCAGTCTGCCAAAGGACTGAATCACTCTCTAGAAATGCTTATTTCTCTTGGTCTGATAAAATGCCTTTAAATTACCCCCCTTACACAGATGTGATTCATCTGGGTTGATAACTTTTTCTTAGAGCAGTTATTGCTCCAGAAATAGTTTTTGCTTTTTTTTTTCTATTTTTCTATTATTCTTAAATCGTCCTTTTCTTTTGCTCTTGCTGTCTTCCCCTATATTACTTACATATTCCTCGGCAGACATCCTTTGAGAATAGCTGTTTCCATTACCCCTAAGGAACCAGCAACCAGACTTTTCCTGTCATCATTTTCTGATGCTACTGCTCTGCCTTTTCCCCTGCAACTAAGCTAATAAAAGAGTAGGTCATGTGACAAATGCCTTAAATTCACCCAGTGCAAAGCGAGCTGCAGGCGTTCAGTGTCTTGCAAAATCAAATCCATGATATATCCTGTCTGTGACCTCCAGTAACACATTCCTTAATTTGTTTTATTTTTCTTTTGCAAATAAAAACATACACATAGATTGGGTTTTCTCTGGTATTCCAGCACATAGATGCACTGAACACAAAAAAGAAGTGAGCTGGCCAAAATTAAAATATTAACAATTTTGAAATTGCACAAAAGATTAATTTTGAAGATTCTTAACTTAAAAAAAAATTAAGAAACTACATGGAATTTTGTCTGAAATCTTTCAGCATTGTTCCATTTTTGGTTTTCTCCATTTCTAACCATATTTAAGCCATTCCTCTTCTTACCCTTTTTAAAATAAAAAAACTACAGAAAATCACAAGGAAAAATGTTGAGGAAGAGGACAAAAAGAATCTGTAAGCCAAATATATTAATTAATTTCATCAAAAACAATCCAATTTCTGTACACTTCCTTTTCAAAGCACAGTTCAGTCTCTATAAAAAATGGATTTAATAATTTAACAATTTCTAACTGGTACTTTGCCATATTAAAATGAAATTCACCAAATAATAATAGCATTTCAGGAAAATAATTTTGCAATGAATTGTTGAAACATACATCAAAATACCCTTATCATGAAGGAAATGGTTTACACAGCTCCTTCCTGATCTGAGTAGATTTAGAAGGTGGGCACTATGAAAAGCGTACACAGCAAGGCAGCCTGAAGGTGGAGTAGGTTAAGGAACAAGATTTTGGACATGTTCTACCAGAGCTACAGATGGACCTTATTATGGCAATAACATTTGATCAGGTTGGAGACCATCTAAAGAACCCAAATGTGCACAAGTCCATGGGACCTGACGAGATCAATCCACAGGTCCTGAGGGAATTGGCAGATGAAGTTGCCAAGCCTTTAACCACCATATTTGAAAGGTCATGGCAGACTGGTGAAGTTCCCACTGACTGGAAAAGGGGAAACATAACCCCCATTTTCAAGAAGGATAAAAAGATGACCCAGGGAACTACAGGCCAGTCAGTCTCACCTCTGTGCTTGGCAAGATCGTGGAGCAGATCTTCCTGAAGGCTCTATTAAGGCACATGGACAATGAAGGATGGGTGATTGGTAACAAGCATGGCTTCACCAAGGGCAAATCGTGTCTGACAAACCTGGTGGCCTTTTATGATGGAGTTACAGCATCAGTGGATAAAGGAAGAGCAACTGACATCATCTACCTGGACTTCTGCAAAGCATTTGATCCTGTCCCACATGACATACTGGTGGCCAAAATGGAAAAGAATGGGTTTGATGGATAGACCACCCACTGGATAAGGAATTGGCTGGATGGTCACACACGAAGAGTTGCGGTCAATGGCTCAATGTCCTAATGGAGTCTGGAACAAGTGGTGTTTCTCAGGGATTGGTACTGGGACCAGTGCTATGTAACATCTTTGTCGGCAACATGCATTGGGTGCACCCTCAGCAAATTTGTCAATAACACCAAGCTGTGTGGTGCAGTTGACATGCTGGAGGCAAGGGTTGCCATCCAGAGGGACCTGGACAGGCTTGAGAGGTGGGCCAATGCCAACCTCATGAAGTTCACCAAGGCCAAGTGCAAGGTCCTGCACCTGGGTCAAGGCAACCCCAAGCACATATACAGGCTGGGTGGAGAAAGGCTTCAGTACAGCCATGAGGGGAAGGATTTGGGGGTGTTGGTAGATTAAAAACTGAACATGAGCCAGTAGTGTGCACTTGTAGCCCAGAAGGCCAACCGGATCCTGGGTTGCATCAAGAGATGCATGGCCAGCGGGTCGAGGGAGGTGATTCTCCCCCTCTACTCTGCTCTCGTGAGACCCCACCTGGAGTACTGCATCCAGCTCTGTGCCCCCCGATGCAAGAAGGATGTCGAGCTGTTGGAGTGGGTCCAGAGGAGGGACACGAAGATAATCAGAGGACTGGAACACCTCCCCTATGAGGACAGGCTGAGAGAGTTGGGGTTGTTAAGCCTGGAGAAGAGAAGGCTCCAGGGGGATCTTATAGTGGCCTTCCAGTACCTGAAGGGGGCCTACAGGAGAGATGGGGAGGGACTTTTTACAAGGGCATGCAGTGACAGGATGAGGGGTAATGGATTTAAATGGGAAGAGGGCAGATTTAGACTAGATATTAGGAAGAAATATTTCACTGTGAGCATGGTGAGACAGTGGAACTTGTTGCCCAGAGAAATTATGGATGCCCCATCCCTGGAGGTGTTCAAGGCCAGGCTGGATGAGGCTTTGAGCAACCTGGTCTAGTGAGAGGTGTCCCTGCCCATAGCAGTGGGGTTGGAACTAGATGAACTTTAAGGTCCCTTCCAACCTAAACCATTCTATGATTCTATGATTGTTTCAATATTTTGAGATCTTGCATGTAAGCACATGAAAGATTTGTTTTAAAAATAAATAACTTGGTAGGAGCAATAAAAATGTTTCTGCCATCTATGAGGAGATTTGTCCAACCATTTAAATAGTATAATGAAGAAATATGTGTTTTCCAGTATGTCATCCTACCTAAGTCATGAGGGGAAAAATGGAGCCACTAATGCAGTTAGATGCAACACACTGATGGCATAGTGTAATTAATTTATTTATTGTGCACATGCACTTTTCCTTCTATAAAGCAGTAGGGGTGTCTAACTAAATCCATTATGTAAATCTCAGCATCTTTTCACTCGCACTTGCAAACTATTATTTTTTCTTTGATGCTTTTATAGTCACTTGTGCCTGAACTTCATACAATTAAAATCTAAGTGCCCTGTAATCCTACAAGCACTACAATTGGGCACCTGATTTGAAATAAAAATAAAACACAAATAAGAGACAAAGATGCTTGCATAGGTATTTGATATCAGAGATGCTAATTCGCATTCAGAATGAAATATCTTAAAATTCACAATAGGCCAGGGCATTCAGGAACAAAAATGGAACATAGGAGTAAAACTAAACAAAATAAATACTAGGTGGTGGATAAGAAAATAACTGTATTAAGACCAATGGTGGTACCAGACTTTCTGGGTTTAAGATTCTAGACAGCTCTTGCTGTTGTCTTTGACTTCAGTTACTTTGTCCTCAGCATCCTTCTCTGGGTGCTCCTTCAGGATAGCTGTGTACATAGGATCAAATTTCCAAGAGCGTTTGTCTAAAGTAGCTGTGATATAGCTAAAGAGATGAGAAATATGTTTGAAAGTACATATAATCAGGAATATATGCCTGCATCCATTCCTCTTCGGCAGTGTTTATGTAGGTGCGTATAGTTGAGCATGTTCTTGAAGATCGTAGAATCATAGGTTTTGAAAAGGGCTAAATATAACTTTGTCAAAAGCACCTAAATGACACCTAAATCAAAAGCAGATAAATTCAAAGTCCAGGTCACATTTCCAGAATCAATTTAGAAACTTCATTCAAACATTTTAAGAGCATAACAACTGTAGGTGGTCAGAATAAGCATCTTTATAGCTTCAAAGTGTGCCTCTACCGTGGCTTAACGTGGATGCCTAAGGAACAGTAACGGTTAGTGTTAGGCTCCTGGACTCCTGAAATATTTTCTTCAGCATGAGTTAATCTTTGAAGTAATTCATTGAAGACAGTGCTGTGACTTAGAAAGTTCCCGTATGACAGCTGAGACTTAGCAAGTGATCTCATGCATGATCTTGTCTCACTGCAAAGTGGCTGATAAAACTTCCCAGTTTAAACCTCAGTGGAAGCCACATGCAGTTGAGGATTCACCTCAGATGCCATTCTGTAACTAGGTGAGTTACGGGAATTCAGTCATGTATCTGAGCATGATGGTGATCTTTACTTAAGCATATTTGCAGAAAATCTCAGGATGCTTGACCTAAAAAGTCCTGTTATAACTGAAGCAAGGGAACTTCTAGAACTGAGCTCTGTTGGAAATCTGCAACTTCAGATGCTGACCAGCTGAAAAATTGGCTTCTGAAAGCAAACTAGTCATCTGTCTTTTATTCATCATCATGGGTCTCTAACAAAATAAGGATAAATAGCTTTACAGTAGACAAGGGATAGCATCAGACTCTAATCAGAGAAATATTTCAGTATGACAAGCCTACTCACAGAATCATAAAAAATAAAACTGGAAGGGATTTTAAGAGATTGCCTAGTTTATCTATCGCCCATCCTGATGGATATTTGTCTGAGTGGTATTTAAAAACCTCCAGTAGCAGATACTCCATAGCTTCTCTGTCCCAGAGCTTCAGTATCCATGCAGTACATTTTTCCCAATATCTGGCTCATCTATTACTTGCAGCAATTTAGCCCGTTGGTTTTTATCTTATCTGCTGTAGACTGACAGAATAATTTATTGCTTTATATGGAGACTGGTATAAAGTCTCAGGCAAAACCTCTCTTTGCCTTTTTTTGCCTGCACAACCTGTTCTTTCAATCTCTGGCATTTAAGACACTTCAAATGTACCATATGAAGGGATGGGTGTGAGCAGGGCATTAGCATTGTGGGAACAATATTTTGATGGACTTTCCTCTTCTATCTACATGAGGTTTTTTACATGCCATCTTTACTGTTGGAATAGACAGTCTTCCAGAGGTGAAATTCTAGGTTCAAATAATTAACCCATGATTTAGAAAAGTTACTATCTCACAAACAGATTATGCACAAAATTAAAAGTTTCACCCAGCATTAGTGCCACCACAAAATATCTTAACAGCTGTACTAATTTGGAAGAAACCGGATTTAGGCAACTGCAGGACTCTATCAAGCAAGTTCAGACATTAATTTACTGTGAGTAAAAAGGTATCTGGAAATATAATGAAGTTCATTGTTATATTAATACTGCATTAACTGGGAGAAAAGCAGTCAGACATATTTCACTGCTATAAAAATTTGCGTATCAGAGATATGTAGGAAATAAAAGGTAATGAATTCATAACAGAGCCAATAGTTTCAGTAAGCTTAGTCAAATGATGAGTTAGGACATTAAACATTCCAAAATTTCAGTACAGAATTAATACAGAATGCCAAAGAATGCTAAGTTTGGAATAAATGCTCATTTTATTAAAAATGAATGAATGCAGTCATGGAACAAAATTATTCATTAAATCATTTTTAATGCAAGTATGAGAAAGACATGTAAGTCTGAAAAGCTCCCAGTGATGATCTGTGCTTTGGCTTTCTTGAAGTCAATATTCAGCTTGCATATCTAAGTAGAAGGCGATCAGTTTTGTCCTTGAACACATTACCAGCACATGCAGCAGATGGATGAAAGCCACATTTGGATGCAATCTAGAATGACGAATCTCAGCTGGTTTATGGCACCAGCATTACCTACTCCAGAATAACTGCTAAATTCACTGCCTTGGAAACCAAGTGATGATTGGTTTGGCTGCACAAAGTAAAGGTGCTTGTGACTTTGATAAGCCTCATTCAGTTTACAGCTCAGGAAGCTGAGCACCATCCAAGTTAATATCAGCAGTTTTCTTCAGATCCTGATGGGAGAGATGGTGTAGAATGGGTTCACTGCTGTGAAGGTTCTCCCAAAACTCCTTTGCCAAATCTGGGGAAATGTTTTCATCTTTTTAGTAGTGATATTGGGGAACATCAGTATCTCCAGCTTTAACATCTCACGGTGGATTTGCTTTTAGAGTAAGTTGCAGCTTTCATCTGACTGGACAGACTGCAGGGCTTTGTTTCATAAAGAATAGCCTTCTGTTACTGCAAATCCAACCCTTGCAAAGTTTTCTGTGGCATATTACTCTCCCTGACTTATCTGTCTATCTGTGTGTCTTTCTAACTATTCATCATGTTTAGAGCTCATTTTGTACTAAGCAAATAAACCTTTCCTATTTGGGTTGTTATATCCTGTTTTCAAGCTCTCATTTCCTGTTATTTCTTTATAAATTTTTTTAGCTCCTACTTTGTCCACATGGTCAGGTAACTCTGTACTTCTTCACTGAAAGTCTCTTTTACTTGCTGGGTGACATGGATGCCTGCTGGTGCACACAGCATCACACATTTTATCTCTAGGTAGGGCACTTTGTACCACATCATATCTCTTGATAAGATACAAGGAATTTTTCTCTTTAACATGGCATCTCCTTTAGGATATTTTTCCCATGATATGTAGTTTCATAAACAGTTTCATAAGTAGTTTTTAGTAAAGGATTATACTCGGTGTTCTCTGGGCAAACTTAATTTGAATCATGCCCATAGCAATAATGATATAGGTGACTGCCAGCTGCAAGCTGGATGCAATTTCTGATATTAATCCTACAATATCACCACGCTGTTTCTGGCAGTGTTTGATCCTCAAATCTAGACATAATAACAAATATTTCATCATTGACTTGATTAAAGCCACTGATCAGTAGATTACTTGGTACAACCTACAGGTGAATTCTTCATGAACATTCATGTCAGCTTCCATGCATGGAAGCCATAAACCTGCCTGCTCTTTGTAGAAGTTCATTATTTTCATCTACCATAATTCTATAGTACTTTCCTGAAATTTTCTCAGAAATATCCATTCTGATCTTAAAGGTCATAATTTATATCATTTTGAATGACTGAGTTTGTGAATTTAGCTTGATTCTGTCAGTCACTTTGAAATATCAGAAATCGTCTTAAAGCAAAGCAATTGAATAAAGCTGAAGTCAGCCTGTTCTCCTGAGGCAGCACTTTCAGCTTGTTCAGCAAAATGTGCTGGTACTCCATTGCAGTACACATACTTGTGTGGCAAAATAATGTAACTAATGTGGGCTATTTTTGGTGATACAATATCAT
This sequence comes from Syrrhaptes paradoxus, assembly GCA_013400615.1. Classification (NCBI taxonomy): domain Eukaryota; kingdom Metazoa; phylum Chordata; class Aves; order Pterocliformes; family Pteroclidae; genus Syrrhaptes; species Syrrhaptes paradoxus. The sequence goes on along the minus strand of VZTO01019930.1, from coordinate 8,260 downwards.
TAGGATTTTCCAGTTTTCTCCTTTCTTTGAAAACTTGGCGCATCATCCATATATTTTTGGGGGGAGAATATAATGAAGCATGAAGAAGCTTGCTGCCTCTCAAGTTTGTCTCTAGCCTTTTTTTCAATTAAAGAATTCAGGCTGTTTGAGAGCTTCATCTATTTACTAAGTCAAAAACAGATTGTGCCCAAAAGCTATCAAGTAGCAAAATTGCCATATGCTGTAACTTGTTTCAAAATAAATAGAGCCACTGAAGGTCATTAAGCCAAAATGGGCAGAAAGGTGGCTTTATTTTCTGAATAAATACACATGGAGAGCTTGTTGTCATGGCGTTTTATAGCCAGTAATGCTAGCAGGCAACAGAAATTCAGTTTTCTTTGAAAATAGTGATGGAAACAGCTCAATGGTAACAAATGTTGACACATTTGGTTTTGGAAATTAAGTTAATTCTGCCACTGCTGCAGGTGATTTGATTTTATCACCTTAAAAATGCTAATTTTAAACTTTACTCAGTCACTTGGGATTCAATTAATTTGCCAAAGCACCTGCATTTAGAGTCTTTCAAGATGCTTTCAGTAATCACACCCAGTCTTCAGGTGCTGCTCTGGAAGCCATGGGTCGCCTATAGCTCTTGTGTTCCACCTGCCAACCCTATGCAGGTGCCATCAGTATCTCACATGGTGCTGGACACCTGCCTTTTGAAAAATGAATTAAGTGCTTTTAAATGGCAACAGTGTAGGATTACATGTTTACTTTCAATCTAGGTTAAACATTTAGCTGTCTTTTGATTATCACATCTTTTGTGGAGCTATGATCTGGTAGGGGGCAGAAAGGATACCTATGCTTGATCTGTTAATTAGAGAAGTAAGCAACTGCTTTCAGTTTTGCCTGTCTTAGGTCCCTTTATCACTGAGAAATTCAAAGAAGGAAAAGTGCAAAATAAGATGCCTGTTGAACACATTTCATAAAGTTTCCTGAGATCTTTCCAGGCACTGTTTGATTCAATGGCATTGCACAGAAAACAGGAGCAAAGGAGAAGAGGCGAGTATGCACTGAGGCACACAGAAATGCTTGCAGCAACAAAGGGAAAACTGCCTGTTGAACCTAGCCAATTTAAGATGAAACCCCAGCACCTGCTATGGTTGTTCTTGGTGAGTCAGAGCCCCTGGGGAGAAGATACATGCTTTCAAACATCTGAGAATCTTACAAGACTGAGCATATTCTGGGCTGAAGAGAAGAAATTGTGAGTTCATTTCCCTGTCATCAAGTTGTAAGTTCAGGAGAAAATTGGAATCAAGAGGCAAATACTTCTTCCCACACAGGAGGTCAGCTTAGACTAACACAGCAGCCCCTCTGGCCTTAAAAATACATGGATCTATAAAGCATAATGCTCATTAAAAGGTTAACTGGCTCACTGCTAATAGTGAAATAAAAAGAATTAATGATATACCACGGTGCTAAGAAACCTACTGTCAAGGAATTGGTAAATTTCAGAGAAAGACAGAACCCAAATCATCAGATGAAATAAATGTGTTCCCAAAGTCTGAAAATTTTGTCAGAAGTTCATAGAAAGTGCAGCTGAACGTATATAAAATGCCACCGATGAAGCAGCAGGCGTACTTCACAGGTTCTCTGCCTTTCAAGAGAAATGCTCTTAAAAATGAGCATGGGATCTTGTAAAAAGGCACTCTGATTATTGGACAAAAGTTATTTGATATTCCAGCACCACAGAAGCATTAAGTAAATCTTTGAACATCTCAAGTCAGGATACCATCAGGTTTTAAACCATCAGGACCATGTGAAACAAGTCCAAGAAATGTCTGAGCCTGTTGTAAGAGAACTTTTGCAAAATTACTTCTGAAAGTGCATTTGGCATTAGCGGTTCCTCTGACTTTCATCATACAGCTTCATAGTCTGTGGCATGGAGGGAGATTTTAGTTCAGCAGAAAAGGGTTCAGCTTCTTAACTACCACAAATGTTAATGAGAATCTTTTGGCTAAACCTCCTCCCGCAAATTTGAAAGTTTACATTTAAAGGTCAGAGGGTTCCATGGCATTTAAGACAGTGACATATGTTCTCAGGGCACTATTTATTCTGCCACAGAAAATGTAGTTGTTGAGACTCAAAAGTCCTCCCAGTCCCACTTATTTTGATTTATAAAGAACAGAAAACTACACTGGCTGTCAAAATAGTAAGAATACAGCCAGATTCTCCTGCACTTTGCCCTGGAAATAACCTCAGAAAGCCAAGAAACTCTCGCATACCTCAATGCTGTTACATACATATAAGCAAAAAGTTTAAAAAAAAAATGGATACTCCCTAAGTGGGTTTGAGATTTTGGAATGTGTTTTTATCAACAAAATTGCTGTATCCTCCAAAACAGTCTGAGATATACCATTGTAGAGAAAAGGGTGACACACAAGTCTCCATACTCTCAGGAGCTGAATGTCTCCTGTAACTTGAAATTCTGTGTCCGTTTATCTGGTTCTGAAGGATTTTTGGAAATTGGCTTCAGAGGACTTGTGAAAGGTATGTAATAGTTTACTTTTCAGATAACAATTATTTTATGACAGGTAGCTCCCATTTTGTGTCATTCAATTCACAGGATACCCCCTAAGATGAGCTGTCTGGTCTGAAAGGATTGGAATAAGAAATACAATAGCATATTTTCTATGACTTTTTCACAGCATTATCCTACAGAGTCTGTCCAGGCACAGTTTTAATGCTGTTTTCTTCAGACAGCTGCAGCAGCAAATTGGTTCTGTCTTTCACAACTGTTATGAAAAAGAATTACAGAAATATAATTCTCTTAAGGACATCCTACCAACATCTGTATTGTATGGCCAGATGCCATATTAAAAATGGAAACGTTTCCTGAAGAAGCAAGAAAGAAAAGTAGATAATTGGATTTTCTTCTGCTTGTCAGGAGCATACCACTCAACACCAGGCACTGAATGGAAGAGAGACCACTGCTCAGTAAGTCATGGTAATTTGACAGCTGACCTAAAAGGCCATTTGACTGTGAACAATAGGTATCTGTTAAGGATTTATTGCTGCTCCTGATTATATTACCAAAGCCTTGCTTAGAAAAAGTCACACTTAACAAGAGCAAGCACCTCCCTCTGTTATCAGGATTTACATTCAGGTAACTTCACTAACCTTAGAATTGTCCCTGATTTATAGTAGTAAGAGATAAGAAGCTAAAGATTTCTTCTTTCAGTTAGATATTTGTCCCATCAAATTCACGAGGCTATTTCAAGCTGAATTTAAGAAAACCCAGTATGTTCTGTTTGGGCATAAAAAACAGATTAAAGACAATCCAGTACATGTTCTTGTTAAAAACTGACACGGGGGAAGATGAGCTGCGTTAACTGAAGGTCTAAGATAGTAAATGGTGGACAGTGCTGAAACTTATTCCTTCATTAGCCAGACGAAGCAACAGTGGAAGAAATCTTGCTGTATCCACTAGCATTTGTGTTCTAAAGCAACAGATCCTTTTGTTAAATTTTGGATATCTAAACAAATTTCCTGGTCAAGAAGTAGATTCCTTTGTCCAATAAACTTGTACTAAAGATGAGCATGAGGAACTTGAAAAGGAAATTCTTTTTTTCTGTTGTTTGCATTCTGCTGATTTAAAAATAGGCAAATTTTACATTTCTTTTTAAGAATTTCTGTTGTGCTTTTTATCAGAGGGTTGATTTTGAAATGTGCTGCTTCCTTGTTTGGTATTTCCTCTTATTCTTTGCCATATTTTTCACTCATACTTCTTTATTTTCCGTGTCCTTGTCTCTGACCCCATTTGTCCCTCCCCCTTTTTTTTTCACCAGATGGACTGTCAGCTGGCATAGGAAAAGAAGGAATTAAGGTGAATGAAAATGAAAGGAATAAGAAAAGGATGATGGAAAAGAAAGAAAAAGCAAATGCATGAGACAGTATTATAGTATAAGTTAAGTTAGGGGGAAAAAAGCTCTTTTTAAATAAAATGCCTATTATTCTGAAAAGATTGGTCATTTGTTTTTTCTGAGGTCATTTAACTCTGATTTCTTTGCTCTGTATGTCACTATAAGTATCGTAACTATCAACTGCAAAGGGCAGTAAGTGCTGAATTAGGAAAATAGGGAAGACCTGGCATTCGCTGGTGGCTGGCAAGGCTCTGGGCACCATTCCCTTCTTTGGCAGCATATCTTACACCATATAGACAGGCTGAAGATATGAATTCAGAGTAAAATTGGGGAAAACGTAGTCCCTACTGGGTAAAAAGAGCTAACATACCCTTGCAGTCCGAAGCAGAGGGCTGGAGGGGCCACAGGATTCTTAGATGGGAGCTTTTCTAAGTAAGCAATAGCAGGCACACATTTTCAGTAGGGAACAATGTGATGCACCTAATCTTATTCAATAGTTTAATATTTAATATTATATAATATTTAGTAGTTTAATAGTTTACACCTTTGCAGGGAACTGCACAAAGGACAAAAAAGCAGTGAACCACATTCCCTGCCAAAGTCTTGGCAGTGGCTCTCCTGAAGTAACTGGTCACTTTGGAAAGGAGAGGTTTGGAGTGCCTGGCTTCCATGCAGTCTGAATGCAAATGGCACAACCCACACAGGCTGATGCTCAGGGACGCTGGGGGACAGAACACTTGCTTTCAGCTGCTGACTCCAGTTACCTAGAGGTGAGTTCCTCACAGCTGCTGACTTCAGTGTAGCTATCACCGTCATGTATATATCTTCAGTACTGCAAGTCATTTATATGACAAGTTTGTTCAAGTGAATTTTATTTGCCATTGAAGTGTTGAAAATAAACTTACAGATGTTTGGAAAATTAAACTTGACCTTTCAAACCTGTGAAACATTGTACTTCATACTACAACTCCTTCCCCTGCAAGCTCCAGCTACTGATGATGTGTAAGCAGAAATAACATAAATTAATTTAACACAATGCTCACAGTAAAAAGTAAGTATTTGTCATCAGTTTGTTTATTAGCATCTACCATTATTTCACTTGTTCTGTCTCTATATGCATATCCACATCAGCATTCGTGGCAAATGGTAGTGAAGGCAAGTGAACACAATAGGAACATCGACCTGACTGGATACAGATGGGGAATGTCAGCTGTCCATTTCTGAAGTGGAGAGTCTCCAGTTTGAAACAAGAACCACTCTGAATGGCAAAAATTCAAAGGGATGTATTAACCAAATGCTGTAGTTTGATTTAGTTTTTATCAAAGTCAGTGGTTTATCTTTGCACAGTGACCCTTCTTTCACAGTGTACTTATCTGTATTTCCTTTGAACTTTACTGCTTGGACTTAATTGGCAATGTAACTGAATTATTTGCGTTAGTGATGCCAGAAAACATTTTCTTCAGAACTACAGAAAGCAGTACTGGATCAGTAACAGTAACAATGACATCAGCAGTAACTGCAAAAGGCTTCTTTTATTGTCATGTAACAGCACGTATATGAACTCACATCACATGCTTCTAACCAGCTTTATCAAACTTGTGTTTATAACACAAGACTTCAGAATATCCCTTGTTGCCTCATTTTAATGTGCTAGTTGGACGAGGTTTTTTATATTGATCCTTTACAAATGTGCATCAGTAGGTTGGTTTTATACAGAATTCTCATGATGGAAACCAGGGTCAACCTTCTGCCCACTGAAGTCAGTATAAAGAGTCTAACTGATTTCAGTGGACACTGCATCGTGTCCCAAACACAGATATCTCTCCAGTGTAGCTATGAAAACACTTGGAAACCAATTAAACCTATCAAGACTGAAGGAGCTAACAGGCCACTTTCCCACATTTTCTCTTTTCAGTTTATATAGTAGTGGGAAGTCATGGGATGGACTTGACACTTGGCATTTTCTTTCCCTTCTCCGTGTCTTTGCAGAATTATGCCTGATACCCTCAGGCTGTTGCCGAGGTGTGTGCAGAGGGCAGAGGAGAAGAAATGCACAAAGGGAAAATGAAAGGTGATTCCAGCAGACGACAGGCTCCTGTTAAGCTGTCAAAAGAATTTGTGCTTTAGGTCTTTTTGCCACCATTCTTGTCAGGTTCAGGTTGGCATCTTGGGAGTTTACAGAAGTCCTTGTCAGAATAATACAAGCAGAATTATAGGAAGAGAAATGAAGGAGACAATGCAAAAAGAGAGACTTAAGTTTAATTGTGAAAATACGCTTTTCCATTTAGAGGTTTTTTCTGCTATCTGATATCAAGCTGACACTTGACTCTTGTAGGTGTCATTTAGCACAGCTAGATTACAGAAGCAGATGGAAAACTAGGGGAGGAGAATTTCAAAGGCATGAGGAATAGCTAGGCTCTTCCTCTGTGCAGAAAAATTACTTTTCCTTGGAAAATCTTCCCCGCAAGGATACAGACTAATTAGGACTTTTTTTTTCCTAGTTCTCTGAGTAGGTCTGGGAAAGATCCTTCCCCCATCACCAAGAATGTTTTTTTTTTCATACATTTAAAACTACAAACTACAGGCATATGTTGATCAGAGTTGGTAATCATCTGAATGAACCTGATGGGTTTAAGTACCCATGCGGAGGAAGGCGTGAAAGGGCCCTGAAAAAGAGCTGAAGAGATTTTAAGGTCAGGAAAGAAAATGTAGGCTGTGAGCCCCAGAAATCCTTCCTGACACACAGTGAAATGGCAAGTTCCCTGAAAATCTACCGTCTTGGACAAGATGAAAAAAAGCAATAAAAGGAGATTTTTCAGTGATAGCAGTTTCTAGGATGCATTTAAAAGGTGAGCTGTTTTGCTTTGTTTAACATGTTTATCTATAAGCATTTGTCAGTCATTAATTCCTACAGTTCACACGTGAAAATGTTGTCCTCCTCTCTTCCCTGTACTTACATAGCATCCACATATTAATTAGAGCAATGGGCTGTAGGGAAAAATATTACTACAAAATTCATACTTATAGGCTTCACCTATCTTGATATGAAGTAAATCACTTAGAAAAAAAGAGACCCGATAACCAGACAGCTCTCTGGAAGCTACCAGCAATTGTTCCATTAATCATCAGTAGTCCTTGGATTATCTTTTGAACATCAGCAATGTCTTTTATTTCTGCAGTTCTGGAGTTAAGAAATATCTATTTCCCTCTTGGCAGCGATATGATATGAGTAGAAGGATCACTAAGGAGAGCAACTGACGCTCATGACTAGTGATTTTAAATAATATGTTTCCATATTGTATTGACAAAATATTCAGGTCACTTTTGCAAGTCTTACAAACAATAATTGATATTAACCACAACAAATTGAGATTTCAGCTTGTCTGNAAAGATGTTTACAGATTGGACTTTTAGATTTTCTATTTGGTTCATGTTGTCCTGTGAGATGCATGAAATCTTTCTCTCTTTTTTTATTAGTGCAGGTACTTGCTTTACAAGTCCCAGTAGGCAAACTGCAGGTTATCCCAAGCTCCAGAACATTTGGCAGGGAGCAACTGTAACATCCTCCAGGATGCTTGGGATTTTCTCAGCACATGTTGTTTTAAAGGCAGTACACATCGCAAGGGCAAGGGGCTGACACAGTCCGTAATCAAGATTCTTAACTCTGTATTCAAGGTAAATGGAAGACAATAAACTCTCATGTAGCCAGAGGAGGATGAATGAACACTATAAAAGTGATTGTAGCCATGCTTCCCCATATTCCTCCAAAATTTTGGCCTCAAATTAGTCAGTGGAGCTTTAAATTGGGCTTATTTCAATCTTTTGCAGGCAATATTGGGAACACACATTCTATGATTTTGATCAATCTGGGACATGTTTATACATTCGTGGTTGTAACACCTGAGGTTATGTACCATAATATGTAACATTTTACATGCTTAAAGTGGCTCAAGTATACCATACTACTGCTTGCATTGCAGTGCAAGAACACAGAGAAAATAAGCTGTATGCAAGGAGGTATAGTTATTTTTTTTATGAAGGCACTTTAGTAGCATTTCATCTGGAATCAAATCCTTCTGGTGGTAGAGGCTTGAGGTCCCCTCTCACTTACTTCTTGTCAATATCAGTCCGTTTGCCAATATCAGGTTATTGACATCTCTGAAATACCACTGTAGGGCCTGAAGAAGGCAATTTATTGAACTGCCAGCTACTAGAAACTAAACTGTAAACAATGTCTACATTCCCATTTCAAATGCCTGTGACTTCTTAGGAAGGGAGGCATATGCAGGCCATTAGCTATCTTTTCCTCCAGAAAGGGCAGGAAATGGTACAGCATCTTACACTACAAGTAACTTTAC
>VZTO01019929.1:151007-314076 GCA_013400615.1 Syrrhaptes paradoxus | reverse complement strand
TTTAAATAATTAAATTTTTTTTTGAGGAGTACTAAACTATTGTTGTTTTTTTTTTTTTTGTATGTATTGTTGAGTGCTGACACGGAGAAAGAAAATGGTCCCATTTCTTAGAAGGTGATGGTCTGAAGCAATTTTAAATATTGAGTGACGGTGATGAAGATAACCTGAATGATAGAGAAAAATTAATTTATTCTATTCCTGGGTTGATCCCATCAATCAGTTGCAATAAAATTTACATATGGATGCAGAGAAACTGTCAAGAGCAGTGTCTAAGTTGTAAGTCTCTCATTTTGATTTACTTAACTCACTGATAAACTCACCGAGATAAAAGAGGCCTTATGAGACCAGGAAACCATATTGTGATAGAAATTGATTCCACAGGTGCCATTTAATACCTATTTAAAAGTAAATAAATAAGGAAGATACTTAATTCCTGCTTCCTTTTGGCTCAGCTAGGAGCCTTAAAAAATGCAGAATAACATATTTGTTCCTAAGTTGGGCACGGAAGCTCGGAACAGTTCCTATGTGATGATTCCTTAGTAAGGGTCTGTTGAAATAAATGTTTGCATGTAGGTACCACAAAAATACATTTTACAAGTAATTCTGCACAATATACATGGGAGAAAATGTCTTTCAGCCACGTATATGTCCTAGTTATTCCCCACAGGTACCAGTAATGTGTCTAGGAAAATCAGCTTCAGTAGTCTTCTTTCCCTAGATTACAGTTGTGAGGTTTAGCAAAGATCAGTGGTACAGGAAACTGATTTAACTGTACATTTAGTAGCTTAAAATATAAGGAAGTGCAGTTGTAAGAAGCCTTAACAGGTTTGTTGCTACTTATTTTGTTGTGAAAGCTTTAAGAGTTTTCCTTGCAAGCAATGGCATTAGCACCTATTTTAAAAAGCACTGGTCACTTGCCTATGCAGTTAGTGACAAGAACATAGATTTTTGTGTAGCCTACTACCAAAAGAAAAAAAGAAAATGTTTGTTGCATAGAGAAAGACAGTTCTGCAATATTTGTAGTCAAATAATTGTAAAATTTACTATGGTCAAAAGTACTACTGAAAACTAGGATTTAAAAACTATTAGAGTAAGGTTTGCATTCAGTTGGTACTTGGGGTGGTTTAAATAAGGCTTTAATAAATCTATTCTAATTGCTGCAATTAAAGTAAAGGACGGTAGTACCAGCTTTGCCTGTTGCTGGATCCGAACACTTTGAGGATGGCTGGACTGGCATTGTGGAACACTGGCAGAAGTAATAGTTCAAAAATAATTAAACTTCACAGCCGAAGTAGATGTTTTTATTTGAAGACACATTTCTGTCCCATGGAAGTGTTTTTCAATGAGTTTTTCATAAAATCTTTTATTTGGTTTGCTTTCTGGGTGATTAATTCAGTAGCACTGCCATAATTTTTTTCTTTATTTTCACCTACTACAGATGAAGGCAAAGGAATTCTAGATGTCCAATGAAACCTAATTGTAAAGCATTTTCTAAATTCTGGAAGGTAAATTTTTAGTTGGGGCCAAGATACTTGTTCATATTTTTAAGTAATGCATATTTCAGATTCTTAGAGTCTTGGGAAGATAGTTTTAAAAATGAAAACATTAATTAAAGCTGTGTTTAATTTGAACACAAAAGGAGAAGCAGGCTTTTCAAAACATACAAAGTTTATTCAAGAACTCGGTTTTCAGTTAATTCTTGCAATTTCCTTTTGCATAAAGCTATATAAAATAGAAAATCATCAGTACTAAAGGATGTGAAATAGAAACAAAGAGGGTTGTTTGGGCAATCACCAATAACGTTTTACTACCATTTTGATATTTTTACTTTTCCACTGTGTAACAATCCAAACCTTTTACAAGAACTGCTGTAAATAATTCTTTTTGAGGGAAAAGAATATGCAAACAATACAGTTCACTATGCTGGGTAGTGGGTTTTGGTTTTTCTTTTCCATTTGGATAACACTTCTGAAAATAAACTAGAGAAGTGCAGACTCTCACTTTCCTCTGCTAGAATTTTCTGTCAATCTGTATTTACTGAAGTTTGATTCAAATAGAAACAATAATTTTGAAGTATTGAAGAGAGATGGAAAGACATTCACATGGAGATACCAGAAATGATAATTTAGTGATGTATGAACTATATTGAGATTAACAACAATTTAGGTTGTAGCATCAGCTGATTACCCTGTGGTAACTTTAGCAGAAACATTTTTTCTCCACTAACCACAACTGAAAAAAAAAAACAACCCAAAATGTTCTTCAGTGACAAGAAGTTACCATCCATGCTTTAAATACCTGCACAACTTACAGAATGTGACTAAACTTTCAATGTCAATTTTGTAGCACAATGAAGAATGAAATTGAAACCATGACGAGGGGGAGGTTGGTGATTTGGATGAGGATACAGCAGACCTGTTAGTTGTCTGTGGTACTCAGAATCCACCCGTGAACTGAGGCAAGTCCAAAAGGTTTATGTGTGCAAGAAAGGCAGTAGGTGTTGCAAAGTCTAACTGCGGTGCCTTACTGCTTGGTAGTGATCCTAGCCAGGGAAGCACACCTTGATTTTCCTAGCTGTATGCCACAAATGTGTGAAAATATTTGCTAACCCAGAGGATCTTCAATGCGAGAAGTTGCGAAGGAAGTGGAATACCCTGCAGTGTAGGGATTAGGTCACTCTTGTGATAGGTGAAAGCCTGAATTCAATCCCTTGCTCTGTATAAACTGGCAAATCACATTTGAAAAAGTGCCTCCGAAAGAAAAGTTTAAAATGCGTAACTTGAAAGGCTATGTTTCCACTGCTGGCAGAACAGGCAGACTGGAACTAATACACTTATTTACGATACCGGGCTAACGCTGAGGGATTGGGTTGGGTGAACGAGTAGTTTGTTACCACATGGAAGTGGGCATATGTTCCTTGATGTCAGAAACACGGGTATGATGACAAGTCAAATGCCTTTGAAACTAGATTGTGGCTGAATTCTCTGCAGACTGCAGTCCTGGTTTTGCTGTGAAAGGCTGCAGACATTTCAGCCCTCACGGTTATCTGTAGCAGCAGTTTTTAGGTATCTGGCACGTGCAATGGAATTTGCTGCCCTTTGTTGTAATGCTCATACTTCCTATCCAAGGAATAAGCTAAGTCTGCTCATAAGTGGGTTTGAAAAGCTTGTCCATGGAGCTGGAACCACCTAAAGTGACTTTAAATGAATGCTGAAAACGGGTTTCTGTTAAAGCCTGCCTCAGCTGAGGGCTTGGTGGTAGAGAGAGATCTAGTCAAGAGACACAGTTGTAGAGAGAGATAACTCCTCTCTTTAAGCCAAAAGCCCTGGACTCACTCCTGAAAGTAGACGTCTATGCCCAGGAAAAGGGAATTTCAGAAATGGAAGCTGTGTGGCTTCCTACTTCTCCCTTAAGCAATCTGTTAGCAATAGGACCACTCTCCAAATAATGTGGGAGACCTTGATTCACTTGCCTCCTTTGCCTGAAAGGACCCAAAACCTCAGCTTCAGCATGTCTCCTACTTTTCCTATTGCAGCTCTTCAAGTTTGCATTAATTGCTGACTGATCCACCCTGCTAATGAAGAGTAATTTTGGTATCGCACATTAGACTTGTTGGATAAATTGCAAAGGCAGCCCTTAAAGCTGGAACTACGCAGAAATAGTGGCTCCTGTTAACTGAGGGCTCGTTCTCAGCGGTCTCTTGTGATATCTGGGATCATAACTGAGTGTTGGGTTCTTTCCTTGTCCACCAGAGCTGAAGTAACAAGTTTAAAAACCGGCGTACTCTTGGTCATTCTTTTGTTCTGATTCTCCCGCCTTAAGGATGATGATTCTTTTCTCTGAAGGATGGACATTCTGTGGTTTCATAATGATTATGGGTTAAAATCTCTGTAAGTAGACACCAAGGCACTATGTGATAGCAGCTCCTCCCTGGCTGCTAATATCATCAAGTATATGCAAAACAGCATCAAAGGAGTTAAAAATCCATGAGGTTTAACCAACAGACTACTTCATACAAATCCTGCTACCCAGAGGTGTGCAAACTATTTATTTGTGTTCAGTGCAACACCATACAGGGGAATGGGTCTGCAGTTGTGTTTCTCCACAAGGTCAATAAATGGTTTGTCAACTCTGATGAGCATTTGCTTTGTATCCAAAGTCCTAATGTAAAAAATAATAAAGAGTAGTTTTACTCTCTCTGCTTGTGACGGAGTCCCACTCCGACAGGATCAGTCAACAGCTGCAAACAGGAGTAAAGTAATCCTCTTAATTGAATCCTTTGGGCTGCAAAAAAGGATTTTTTTTCCCCACTGCCCAAACAGTTCCTTGTGTCAGACAATCTGGAGCCACATTTAGGATTTTTTTTCTTTTTACTAGTCCAGCTGGCAGAGCAAATTGCCTTGTTGAATTAGCGTGTCCTAAAATATAGGAGGGTTTAAATGAGCACGATGGCACAGGCAATGCAACAAACCATTGCTATTATAGAATATACTGACATATTTCTGTTGTATAGTGAACAGATTTGAGACATGGGCAGGTGTAAATTACCCCTGGAGCTTTTTGTCTTGTGTTTTTATATGAATCTCAGTAATAAGCAAAACAGCATGGATGTTGCTCAATGAAAACAGAAAGCTACTAGCAAATTAACACCTTTTACACAGAACACATACAAATACCGTATTTTTCATATCTTGTGTTATTGCAAGAACAAAATTGCATAGACCATTTGCTGGCACTTTCTGAATTTCTGAAATAATGCTTTGTCTTAGCAGATAGTTCAAGTAGTTCCCTCAATTTCATTTCACCCACTAATGCAGTAAAGTGTTTACATGTAGTGAGAGAAAAAACCCACAGAGCTCAAAAATAACAATGACATAATTGTCTGACTAAATAATAGTTCAGCAAGGAAACATATTCCTTTTTTTTTTTTTTAATGCTCTCTGTAAGGCTGTTTTCGAAGTGTTACTGACAGAACATATAATTTGCTTGAAGTCATTCTTCTGAAGTCGAAATGTCATTTGTGCTCTTCTTCCCCTTTCACCCTATAGTCCAGAATTGTAGATTCAGATCAGTTTCCTAAACTGAAGTACTTTGTTTTTAAAATTCTGAAAATTCCGCTTTCGGTAACGCTCTTTAGCAATAATATAAAACTCAGAGTAGCAAGGGGGCGTGCGGCTTTTCCTGGTGCCTCACTGGCAGACGCGGCTGTATTCCTGGCAAGTGGAGCCCACGCCAGCCACTGACAAGTAGAGCTTTCCATCTGGACACACGCAGATTTCGTAGAGCCCCTGAGAAATACTGGATCCACCCCTTGTCCCCTCAGGTAATTTGGGCAGTCGCACAGTTTCAGCATCGAGCAAAAGCTGCGTGGGGGAAAGCAGGAGAAATGGGCTCGTTAGAAAGAATTACGCAACAGCGTGCCGTACAACACCGTGACTTTAGGCAGTGGTTTAAGAATAACCTTTGACCAAGACTCATCATGTACAAAGCTGCTCTGAGGTCTGAGACACTGGATCACAGGAGAGCGATAAGCTGGTGCCAATCCCTTTCCTTAGCAGAGACCTCATGAAGATCAACAAGACCAAGGTCAAGGTCTTGCATATGGGTTGGGGGAATCTCCAACACAGATACAGGCTGGGTGGAGCGGATTGAGAGCAACTGTGCAGAGAAGGACTCGGGGGTGTTGCTGGATAAAAAAACTGAACATGAGACATCAAGGTGTGCTTGCAGCCCAGAAAGCCAACTGTATCCTGGGCTGCATCAAAAGAAGCATCAGCAGCAAGCTGAAGGAGGTGATTCTCCCCGTCCACTCTGCTCCTGTCAGACCCCACCTGGAGTCCTGTGTCCAGCTCTGGAGTCCTCAGCACAGGAAGGACATGGACCTGTTGGAGTGAGTCCAGAGGAGGGCCATGAAGATGATCAGAGGGCTGGAGCAGCTCCCATATGAGGATAGGCTGAGAGAGTTGGGAGTTGTTGAGCCTAGAGTCAGGGCTGTTGAGCCTGGGGAAGAGAAGGCTCTGGCGGGGGTCGGGGGGGAGAGGGCAGGGACCTTACAGCAGCCTTCCAGTACTTAAAGGGTGCTACAGGAGAGATGGGGAGGCACTCTGCATCAGGGAGTGTGGTGATCAGAGTGTAGTTTTAAGCTGAAAGAGGGTGGATGTAGATTAGATATTAGGAAAAAAAATTTTCACTGTGAGGGTGGTGAGACACTGGCACAGGTTGCCCAGAGAAGCTGTGGATGCCCCATCCCTGGAGGGGTTCAAGGCCAGGCTGGATGAGGCTTTGGGCAACCTGGGCTAGTGGAGGGTGTCCCTGCCCATGGCAGGGGGATTGGAATGAGATAATCTTTAATGTCTCTTCCAACCTAAACCATTCTATGATTTTATGATAAGAGATGAGGCCCCTGCCTGCACAGTGAATATCAGGGCATGGGTGCTGCTGCTGCTGGACACAGGTCTATCCTGGCCTGAGTGCTGAAGCCTTGTCGCGATGCCAGCTGGTTAAGGCTGGACGTACAGGCTGACCTGGAGTTCCTCTGTAAAGAACTGGCACTGTACAGCCTCGCAGAGGGGTAAATAGGCAGCTGCATGTGTGCTGTTGGTGATGGGGCAGCTCTGAATGATGTCTGCAGAGCTTCACGCCTTAATTTAGCAGTTCTGGGGCTGAGTGTCTGCCTCTGGGCCAAGGACCCCCTTGAGGTGCCTGGGGATCACTGTGCTAGTGGGGAGCTTAGCGCTATGAGAGTTTTATTAGAAAGCATTTATCTAAGCTCATACAACATTATGTCAATTGGTAATATGTAATCTGACCCATAACTAAAAGTCTTGCCACTATTAATATCCTGTCTCCTACAATCTGAAAAATTAAATTAACAGAACTTGAGAAAATACTTGCTGTTACTAGTTCTATTCACCCAGCAAGATCAACCAAAGCTGAGGAAGCAGAAGGGCTTGTACCCACCACACCATCACTGCTGTGTAGTTTGATATCCATCTGGGAAAGAGCTTCAATATTCCCAGCTTGTGCTTTGATATTAATTCCTCGTGGTGCATCCATGCTCAAAGATCGAGTCGGTGATTCCAGCCTGAAAGCAAGAACAGGAAATCTGACAGGAGCACATTCTCATACATTCTTTTATTTTTGAAAAATAAGCAAACGGAACAAGCACTTGAAGGGTCTCGCCTGAAGTCATATAAAAGATGGAGTTTCTTTTTTCTTCAGGCAGACTTGAAAAAGGAGGTAGCTATTTCAAAACACTGAAGTATCCCAAATGAAAAAAACATAGATGAATTCATAATACAAATGCAAAGTATTATTTCAGAGATAACTTCTGATTATTTCAGTATAACTAATTCTTTGAAACATTTACATTTACATTCTTTAGTTTGAATTGATTTTAATTTTTGACATAATAAGATATTGAAATTAATACAATTAGTGCAGTCTAGAAGTTTTTTAATCAACAAGAGTTTAGACACCGCTGTCAGTAGGACCAAGATTTCACTTAGTGTGTGTGAGTTTAACTAGGTGGCCTCTCAAACTTAAAACCCAGTAAGTTTGTTTGAAATAAAAATTATGCAATATAACAGAAAACTGCACACCCTACAGTGCCACAAGATGGCAGGAAGGCACCGTGTTAGCTGAGTAACCACCTCCTTTGTCAGCTGTGCAGGATTAATGATTTTTATTTTCCAAACAGATAACGCTTTGTTTCTTCAGAATGTGGGTATCATTTCCATGATAAGTAGCAGGGACAGAAGTATTAATTAAAAATCTTGAGAATGAAAGAAAAAGCCCAAGCTCAGTGACAAGCTAGTGATTGTATCACCTCTCCGGACCATTACCTGGCACTGCTCTGTCTGGAGGCACTGGGAACACTGCAGGGTCAGAGCTGATACCTCCTGGGTTCTGTTCCTGAATACTGGGCTCACCCTTCCTGATGACACCAGCCTGAATTTTACATTATCAACCAGCCAATATTAGACAGGTGAATATTAATGCTAGTGGCCAGCAGGATGACCATGAGCCAGCACTGTGCCCTCGTGGCCAAGAAGGCCAATGGCATCCTGGGGTGTATCAGAAGGGGGGTGGTCAGTAGGTCAAGAGAGGTTCTCCTCCCCCTCTACTCTGCCCTGGTGAGACCTCATCTGGAATATTGTGTCCAGTTCTGGGCCCCTCAGTTCAAGAAGGACAGGGAACTGCTGGAGAGAGTCCAGCGCAGAGCCACAAAGATGATGAAGGGAATGGAGCATCTCCCTTATGAGGAAAGGCTGAGGGAGCTGGGTCTCTTTAGCTTGGAAAAGAGGAGACTGAGGGGTGACCTAATTAATGTTTATAAATATGTGAAGGGTGAGTGTCAGGAGGATGGAGCCAGGCTCTTCTCTGTGACATCCAGTGATAGGACAAGGGGCAATGGGTTCAAGCTGGAACACAGGAGGTTCCACTTGAATATGAGAAAAAACTTCTTTCCAGTGAGGGTGACAGAGCACTGGAACAGGCTGCCCAGAGAGGTGGTGGAGTCTCCTTCTCTGGAGACATTCAAAGCCCGCCTGGATGCGTTCCTGTGTGATCTGATCTGGGTGTTCCTGCTCCGGCAGGGGGATTGGACTAGATGATCTTTCGAGGTCCCTTCCAATCCCTAACATTCTGTGATTCTGTGATTCTGTGAAAATGAATCAATCAGGAGGCCCAGGTCACTTTACATCCATGTTCCCTTCTCTATTCTGTGTGTTCCCTGAACACATATAAAATAATGTGGGCTTCATCCATAATGCAGAACTCTGACACATGTCCCCATTCCCAGAACTCTGACACATGTCCCCATTCCCACGTCTGCATCTGCTCACCCCCGTGTCTCCTGGAGGTGTAGAAGGGTGGGGGTGTGTGTGTGCAGGCGTATGCACGTGCACCCCCAGCAGATGTGGTGCTGGCTCCGTGCGTGCTCAGCAGCTCAGCTGGAGGACTGTGTCCCCATGAGGTCCTTTACCAGAGGAGAGATGCTGACTGCCAATCGCAAGCTAAAGGAATGAAACGATTTTGTACAGAATCCTGATGTAGCTGTCTGATGGGTTTCATTTACTCAGACTGCTTCAGGTCTTCGTTTTTTTGCGGTTACTTCATTAAAACTAGAATTTAACAGAAGACAGTTTGTACTTGTGAGAAACTTCAGTTGTATCTTGGAATTCTGAAGCAGATAAATACAGCTGGTATCTTAAAACCTAAAGCCATGATATCTGAGCACAGTCAAGCAGAGTTACTGAAACTTCATTTTTTATCCTCAGATCTGAAAAGAACACAGGCAATATTGGC
The DNA here is from genome assembly GCA_013400615.1 of Syrrhaptes paradoxus. Taxonomy (NCBI): domain Eukaryota; kingdom Metazoa; phylum Chordata; class Aves; order Pterocliformes; family Pteroclidae; genus Syrrhaptes; species Syrrhaptes paradoxus. The sequence continues at coordinate 304,767 of VZTO01019929.1, read as the reverse complement.
TTATCACTGCTGGCCAGAGGTAGCAGAAGAGTCTATCTTCCTTGATCTTCAAAGGTCTCTTCCAAACCCAACCATTCTGTGACTTTGTGTTTCTGTGATCTGCCTCTCCCTGACATCTCCCAGGTTAGTCACCTTCAATTACTTTAAATTCCAGACTGATAATTTAAATTCCTAACAATGGATAACTGCATCATGGTTCCATATTAGGACGATATACAGAAAATAGTTTGATGCCTTATCCCACGACTCTGTCATGATCATGCTGAGTAAAAGGCCACGAGTACGAGCCTGTTCTGCATCAGACATCGGAGTATTAGTAATCTTTATTAAGCAGTGTTTGCCATTTAACAACTTTTCTAAGGCTTTTTGCTTTAGATCCTTAGATTTACACTTTTATGAAATGGGAAATCAGTTTTTCCCCAAGTGCTTTACATATGAGGTCTGCTTCATGGGAATATTTTTCGGTGCAAATTTATATCTATTATATAATGAAAAATGAATCAGTATATTCAATATTTAAAATGGAATATATTTTCCTAAGTCAGCACCAAGGTAGTTAATATTACTGTTGCTGTGGTTTATTTCAGCAAAAAAGCTATGCACATTGAAATAGCTCATGTTTTTTTTGTAAAGTATTTCAACTATCTAATTAATCTATATGTAGGCATGTATTTTTATTTTTAAGCTCTACTGACTATTAGAAGAAAGCAGACTGGGACAGATTTTTGAAGAGCATATCAGGAGTTTGAAAAGCAATGAAACACCACAGAAATATTTCTTACTTTCTACCAAAATTAATGCTGACAAGAAGCCTACAGACTTTGGAGGCATTTACAGATTTATAACTTACATACGATTTAAATGACATGGCAGAATTACATTTACTGCATTAATCATAATCCTAATTTTCCGCTGTTTATACAGGTCCTATTTCTAGATTAACTAAGGGTGGATTTACCTAATTAAGTAAATTATTGGAGCTTCCTGGCAATGGAAACTGCAGTGAAGCCTCAGCAGTGATTCCAGCCTTCTGGAACTACTATGTGTGAGATTTTAGCAAAGACCACATTTAATAACGCTAACGATGTGAGGGTGCACATGTACAAGATCTCTCGGAAGAATTGCTATTAGGAGATGCTTCCCTTTTTCTTCCAGTGTTTGCCACATACACATCTTTATGGTGGGTGTCTCCTGTTTCACACCTTGCCCCCAGCTCCCTTGATACATGTGCAGACAGGTATGTAGATGAAAGATAATGTAATGGAAGCTCTATCCAGCTTGACATGATGTCTTAGACCAGTGACAGCACAATCACAGCCTTAAAACAGAGCTCCAGGTGGTTATCTGCAAGGTGTCTATAATTGCAACAATCACTAATGAAGTTTTCACGGTAGCTTGCACTCTGATGAAGTGTGCTGTAATCACTGATGACAAGTTCACTTGAGCAATCCCACCAAGCAGTCGGACATTGCCATGTACCCTGCTCAACAGTGTAGGTGCAGAAATCCTTACACCTTGGTCTTTGAACTACTGACAGCAGCAGCTACGGAAAACACGTAAATGGCTTTGTCCTGTGCAAGCAGCAGAAACAACTCCTGGTGATTTCAGTGTGTTAAGTAACATCTCCAAAAAATGAGGCTTTAGGAAGAACATCAGCCCCCTGACTGGCTTAAGGGAAAGTCAGTTATGACAGCGGTCAGAAACCTGGCCTGTCTTGTCAGGGTCATTGTACCTGGCAAAAAGCCACTAACCAGTGCATGGATTTCCTCCCCTGCTGCTACTGAGATCTCTCCCTGCCTCTCTCACACACACACACACTGGTTTCAGAGGCTGTACAATGATATTTATGCTCTGCAGGTGAAGCACTGTAGTTTGCAAACTAAATTGCAATTAACAAGATTTTGCAACAACATGGGTGCACACAAACAGCTAGTAATGCAAGACAGAGACAACAGATTGTACTTGGAAAATTATTTTCACTTCAGGATTAATATTTTCAAGAAAAATCACTGCTTAAAAGAAGACTACATGTGAAGTAGTATCCAAGCCTTTGCTAATAAGGTATTTTTAAATATCTGAGTCAGAAATGTTTCAGTGGATAAACATTATATCCTACATCATCTGATCCTTTTAAATGATGCCTTTTCACAGATTTGAGTCCATCAGATGAATGAAAAAAAAATCTTTAAGCTTCCAAAAGAAGTATCTGATGGTGTTCTTAGTTAACTTGAATGAAGTATATAAATGTGAATTTATATGTTGCAAATTGATGCCAGGGCTCATAAAATTACATTGCAGTGGAAATATCTCACTAGGCAGGAAGCAGAGATTTACAAATCTATCTCATAACCATAGACTTACTTTTCCGTTATGTAATTCATTCTCTTCTGACTGACTGGGCTTTTGATTTGCATAATGAATACAAATAAAAATCACTGTACTTCAATTAGTCAGTTGGTATTTTTAGGCAATTAGCATGCATGTAAGCATGAGCATTACAAATATGATCAAGCAAGGACTTAGCAAATGTTTTTTTACCCTGGTTGGCTTCTATACATCTCTTTCTAGATTCCCTTCATAATTCTTACTGATATGAGCATAAACCCCCATAACTTCAGTTTCCAGCCTGTCTCTCTGTTTAACCCTAGCTAATACTTCAAGTGCAAAAGGAAATCACATTATCAATGGAGAATGGAAAGGAGAAAAGTAAGCCTTCATAAAGAATCAGAGAGAAGCAGAAGCCATAAGAAAAAAGGAGTTACTGGATGCCACAGAACAGAAGTAAAAATTAAAGGGGACATATTTATACTGAATATATAGATAGGGAGGTCTAGCTGCAATTCATCAGTACAGTAATTTACCTTAACCAAATACCTAGAAGATGTAGAATTATGCCTTCATATTATCAATATTTTATAAAATGTAAGTCAAAAGCTAGTAAATATATTTTTATGCTTTTAAGCATTGGACATAGGTATTTCATTAACATATGAAGCAATGCTTCTTAAATTATATATTAAAGTTTTGAATGCCAATACGATACACTTATTTAAAATACATCCGTTTCCCTGGGATATACTGAAATCTTTTCAGAATATATCCATAAGCCACTAAATACACCCATATTCAGATATCAGTCAGCTGGCTCTCTGGAACAGTAACATCGTTCCTGCTACAGTGCTTTTCAAATCCAAGAAGAGTGGAATGATGTGTGTCACTTTTGAACTTTGATGTAAACTCTCAGTTGAAGACCTAGCGAAATACCCCAAACTGACTGTACTAAAAGTGATTTCCCGTGGGATTTGTGCTCAGAAGCACAGTTGCTGGCTGTTCAGAAATCCATATATGGCAAATAAGAGAACAAAGCCAGTATTCATCTATGAGCATTATATTCATTATGCGTAGTATGCAGTTAGTTAATAGATAGAAAGATGTCACCTTTACGTAAATTTGGGAAATGCAAATGCTCAGCTCAGCAGCATTGTTTTGAAATTTAGACAGCTCTGCTCATCCATTGTTTTCCCTTAGAAAACTGCAAGCCATGTAGATCACAAGCAGTGAGCAGTATCAAAATGACAAAATTACAATGAGTTATGTGTTATTCAAGGGTATGAAACATAGGAGGAATAGAATAATATGCTAGAAAATATTCTGAAGTGCTATAAATTATATCAGAAAAATGTTAGCATCAGACTGGAAAAATGTCTAAATGGAGACATTAGTTTTCACATAGAGATTGATATTTGATAACTGGGGATATAAAAGCGTGTGCTGGCATGAAACTCTGGATAATATCAGAAGAGGCCTCTTCTAGTACCTACCATGGAACCTGGGGAGAAGCTGGCTTTTAGGTCTCTGTTACAGCAGCTAGTTCCATTAGTTGCTGTTACAGTTTTCCCACCTACATTTGGGGTCACAAGGTACATGAGCTTCTATAATTCAGTTTAAATTCCTTCTTTTGGAAAGCAAGGTGCCTCTTTTCTATTAGAACTTTGCTGTGATCCAGTCAGAGACGGCAGCTAAATTCTATGGAAGCCCCAGGGGACCTGATCAAGGCAAGTTCTCAACATGCCAAATACAGACTGAAGTACAGGGACTGCTGCCACTTTCATGGACAATCGTAGAAGATAACAATTTCCATCTTTTAATAATATTCTAAATATGTAAAATATCTATTATTATATAGATGTTATAGTACATGTAATACGCTCCTATTGATTTTACTACTCAGAAAGGCATCATGAAGCATCCGTTCAATTCCCTCCTCCTCTTGAGGGGACTGAAACCTGTATCTGTTACTACCTCTATTTGCCAGACTACAAAATAGTTTGGCAGGAATAAAGACCTGGATTGTGGCAATCCCTGGGTTGAATGTCAGTCAACCAGGTAATCTGGCAAGAAGCAGAGTAAATAAAGAGAAAATCTAGTGGCCAGGACATTCATCTGGTTCTTCTTCCAGGATTACTTTTTAAATCCAGACATATTTCTGTTTTCACTATTTACAGCTGGCTAATTTTAACCAGGTGCTTGTCTGGAGAGGATATTTCCTGGATAGATCCAAATCCTCCCATTGACTGTAAACCTGCCATTGAGGCATTTGTCCAACACTTGCTACATGTCAGACCCTGTCTTCAGGTCTCCGCTATGCCCTGAAGTCTTAACAGATTTTGTAAAGGGAAACTAGGTATCTTCTTTAGATAGAAGAACTCCAGGAAAGGAATTCAAAAGTAGGCAATGTTATTTTAAAACCTCGGAAAACTTCAGTTCTGAAATGTAGATTTTGTTGTAATAATTCTTCCTACCAGTTGGAAGTAAGAGCAAGCACATCTCTTGTTCTTTCCGAGGGAGTCATTAATTCCATCTGTTAGACTGAAAAGGACTCTTTATGTTTCCTTCAAATTCTGGGATGAAAAGACAGTTACTGACCGGAGTATAATTGCATTGCTCTGTTTCCATTACTGAAGCTATAAAAAGATACGTTCTAACACACTTATCTCTTTGTTTCCAGAAAATCGGTCTATCTTGAAATTCAGCATTTGGGCAGGAAAGCCAGCAGAATGTGTCATTCAGAAGGCCATTTGTGTCAGCTTTATTTGCCATCCTGCCCTAAGTCTGAATAACATCCATATGACACGAGCTGAAAAGTTATGAGCATTGACTGCTTTCCTGTCCGTTCCTTGAAACATCTGAAGTGGATGGGTTTTCCTGAAGCAGTATTTCCTATATTTAATGCTGCATACTGTGGCACTTTATATCACATTGATCCAGCATATCGCATTCACATGGTACAGCACAACCATTGAAGGAAAAATAGAGGAAAACCAGAAGATTAATAGATGATAAAAGTGTGGAGATAAGGCTGAAGATGAGCAAGTAGGTTATATTACCTATAACTAGGTACTCACTATCCTAATTTGGAAAAGAAGGGTAATTCAAATTTAAAATAGAGAAGTAACACTGAAAATTGCATTTCAAATTTTCATATTGAAGTGGGTAGGTAGCTTCCTGTATTTAACAGTGTGGGACGAAACAGATTATTTATAAAACATTACAAAACTGCCAGTCATTGGGAAACTTGTCTCAGCTCCTTCACAACGGAATGCATGAATTTTGTTTACACTGATGTTTAAGATTACCCTTGAAAGTAATCTTTTTCCACCATAAGCTCTGCAAATTGCTCTTCTCTGCCCACATCTCCACTTAGCATCTGCACTGCAGACAAGCACCTTTGCTCTTGATTGTCCCCAGAAGCTCTCCATGGAATCACTGCTTTCAGACTTAACACTGATTGTGGGGGGTAAAGACAGAAAAAAAAAAAAAAAGAAAAAAAACCTAAAGGAAAGAGACATTTTGAACTTCTCTGAGGCCCACCAGGAGATGAGTGGTTTCTAGCACAGGTGTCTAACAGCTCTGGATTTATGTCAAATACTAATGTCAGTTGCAAGTGTCAGTGTTGACGTGGCCATGTAGGTACTTCTTTGACATTATAATAATTATTATTGTAAATTCTGAAAGAATCTGTACTTCCCACAATTTTAAGTTAATTGAAGACGGAACTCAATGAGATTTTAAATATGACACTTGAGCTCTGCTCAACACCAACATTCTAGATCAAAATATGTGCCTCTAGTTGACATGGTAAAAAAATCACTAAAGAGATAAAGCCATGAGATAAACTCATCAATACAGGAGAATTTTATGAACACTTTGAATTAATCTCAATGTTTTCCCTCAAATGGCATCCTGTTTCAAAAGCAGATGAAAAATTTATAATAACGATAGTTGTATGTAGTGTGAGACAGTGTAATTGTTTTTAAATGCAGTGCAGATAAGAACTTAAAAGGAACATAGCATAATGGCTGTAGGATAAAACTATTAGCTTTAGGCGTGTTAAAATATTTTTAATGGATGATGCATTTGAAATAAAGAAACAACCACAGAAAATAATTGATATGCATCCAATCAAAATTTGCAGAAAGTTTCTTGGCTTTGTGATTACAAAATTTGAAATTTCAAGTGTTTATAAATCCTACTGTACCAGAATTGGGATAATCACAGGAAATGACAAATTTACATCATAATGAGTCCACTCCCTCCAAAGCCAGATAAGGTTCCCTGCAATGCAGAATCCCACATATTGGTCAAAGACTGTCACATCCAAGTTCTACTATAGAAGAAACACATTTTTGAAAGTGGAGATCAACACATAAAAGCTCATGTCCTGAGCTCATTCTGTCTTCAAATGCAAGCACAAAGTATCTTACTGTAAGTAAATTTTAAACATCAAGGAGAAAATTATAAGAAGTATCTTAATAGTCTCCCTCTCATTCGCCATTCTCAATCTGAACATTCAGTCACCAGGATGCAGGCAGTGATCTTGAAAGCTTTAATCATCTTCCACTATTCTAAAGAAGTAAGAGGAATAACTCCTCTAAGAAGAAGAATTATGACAGAAGCAGACTGCCAAGGTATGAAGGGACAGAAGAATAATTGTTAAAGAGGTCCTCTTTCATTTCAAATTTTTCTTTGAACTGACTTCTAAAATGAAACATAACATTTTCATGAACTGAATGAAAATTGGATTTATAATAATTAACATATTATAAACTAATCTGGAATCCTCAAAATTACATAGAATAATGCACAAAAAAATGCTGCCCCAGAGTTAAGGAGCTGTGAAACATATAAGGGATTTTATAATTATTTCCTCATCCCAAACTGCTCTTTAGTTATACAGAGCTTTGCACATTTCCAAACTTTTCTTATCAGTTTCCTCAGATTGATAGGAGTTTCTAAAATTCTTGACTAATTATGGGTCTATGAACTACTGCAGACAAGCAACTTCTATTGTAACAGCAAAAAAAGTCACACTCCAGTGTTTTAAAATTGAAACCCAGAAGTTTGCAGAAGAACTTTCCACAGTATATTATGTGGCTTTAAATATTCAGCATCAGCAATAAATCACTCATAATATACCTCAAAATTGCAGAGCAATGCAGAATTTTCCTTCAAAACAATATTTTTTTCACACAAACAGAAAACAGAAACAGAAAAAGTTATTAGTGGTTCTCTAGATGCTGTTAAAAATCTCTTGTTCAGGAAAATGTGAATATGCATAGCAAACAATATTTACTTATTAGATTTTTGTTTTTATGTGTAAGTTCTTACCTAAGCTGTTTAAAAGCTTCTGCCTTCACAAGTGGTGTTTCTACAGAGTGCTCAAAAAGTGCTCCTTCAGGCCCTGAAAAAAAAAAAAAAAGACTATATTGTAAAAGTTCAAATAAAAAAAAATAGTGACAGTGATTTATATGGCCACTTTGATATCAGAAATTAAGCTATGAAAACATGTATTAACAATTAATGAGAAAAAATACAGGTACAGTTCTATTCTTACAGCATTGATTGGAACAACACCATACACAAGCGATGTAAAAGTACAGGTGTCAGTTCTTAAAATGAAATCTAAAGAGTCTGAAGACTGAAAAAGCTTAAAGTACTGGGGATAACAAAATAAGTCAACAGGATTTTTATAGTGTAGCTTCCATTAGAGTTAATAGAGATATTTAACCCCCCCACACCTTTGCAAATATTACAGATTCAAATAATTGTATTTAGACTGTTCTACACATAGCACAAAATGTGGCATGGAGCTTCATCAAAGATTTCCCCCTGTTTTTAGGCAGATTTTCTAAATATAAAATGATATTTATGCACCTAAAATGGTAATGACTACAGGATCAGGTAGTGTATGTTTTGAAATAAGAGTTGTTTCATCCCAGCGGGGGAGAAACAAACAGTGATCTCCTCTGTGTGGTGGTACACGTGCAGGTGGGGCAAAGCAGGTCCTCAGTACAAAAGCATCATTTGTACTGTACGGCTGCAGGCAAATCTGAAAGCTGTCTTAAATCCTGTCATAAGTAATTATTTTAATTTCTCTCTGTAACCCACGCACTTTATCCTTGCGCTTCTTTACACCTAGTGTTTTCAGTCCTGCAACATACTCTTTCTATGTGGTTCTAAGTCAACTTGTGCAAGAAATTATGTGATAATAAAAATAGTAATTTTCAACACTGGAACCCATAGCACAGAGCGCAGCACGCAGGGGTGCCAGTCTTCCCATGAGAATCTATCGCGTGAAATAGAAGCAAGACTGATGAATGCTTCTAGAATGAGAACAAATGTAAACAGGGAAGAGCTCAGAAGCCAAGATCTTAGGGTGTAAATCCAAATAAGGACTAACAGGAGTTTCAGGTCCTAGATATTTTACTTGTTTAAGAATTCAGGTTCCCCGTAACAGCGCAACAGTCAATTTTCAACCTAGATGCATGACCCTGAGGTTCAAGAGAGCAATTCAGATTGTAAAAAACCAAGACAAAACAAACCACCACTGTCAGATATTGTTAATGAAGTGCCTAAACACTGAATGTTCACGTTGGCCGCTCACACATAGTGACACTCTCCAGTCCCCCTCCAAAGGTAGCTGCTGGCAGGAGAGAAGGAGGTGGCAGTACCTTGCAGAATAATGTGATGATGATGAGACCACCTGGCTAGAAGGCAGGAACCCTGGTTATTGACCACCAATTAAACATCATCTTCTGTACTTGTACCTTTTTTGTCTGCAGCATAGCACCAGGTACGACATTGTTAAATACATTTGTGTCTTTGACTTGTAAATGAGATGACAAATTTGTCTGATACAGGTAATAGTTCAGCCTCAGTTAACAGTGTGCACTGGAAACATTAAATAATTCAGAAAAAAAAAATGCACCAGTACTGTTCCAATGACTAATGGCTTTAAAATAAAATATACACATCCAGAAATATAGATTTATATATTCATATTATTGTTTTGCCATTAGAAGTTCTTACTGATTATTTATTGAAAAAGGTCTTCAGATTTCTGTTTCCTAATGAGGTAAAACCAGAACTTGTGTTCACATACAAAATGGTATTTTTTTTGTGCTCTTCTTGTGGCTATTATTTGGGCATTTCTTAAACTGTTACAAACCTGTGACTCGAAGTTTATCTGTGCCAATTACAACTTCATTTTCATCCACTGTGAAAAGCGGCTTGCCATCCTTCGAGTTGATCTGAAATTGCTGACCGTGGAATTCTACCATTTTAGGACCTGCAAACACAGTAGAGTAATGGAATCATTACATCAGCTTTCTTCAATTTTCTATATAAATTGCTAATAATTTGTATTGTGGTTCTTGATTATTTAGTGACTCATTTAAGTACATTGAGGATTATGAAGCACCAAAAGACCCTGGGGCTAGTGGCCCTGTAAGAACTGAAACTGGGTAAGTCTCTTTACATGATCTAATTTGTTGTTTCAAACTGTGCCTGGAGTCATGCTTTAAGTTCCGTTTCCAGGGAATTTAGGAAATCCCTCAAGAATTGATCAAGACAAACAATCACGTTCTTGGTGTTGAAACTCCTACAATTCTTTGACCAGTATGAGTCTATCATGGGTTTTTCTTTGCAGCATCATCCCTTTTGATTAGGGAGGCTCAAATGCTTTAAAATCCCATGTCAGGGCAGGACCCTCAGCTCTTCATGAAAATGCCAGTTTAGCTCCACATACCTAAAAAATATTACTGATTATGTTCTTAGAAGAGTTTAAAAAAGCTGCAAGAGTATTTGCAATTGGATCTGGAACTCTGAAAATCAAAATAATTGTGTGCAAGAGAGTCTTTGCATATTACCAGATCCTAAATTCATTAAAACATTCTGTTCTACAGTACCGACTTGGTCAATGGACACAAATCAAAACCTTAATATTCCCCTTTCTAACAGCCTGTTCAATTAAAAATTCACATCATGTAAGTTTGAATGTCTGTTTGATAGAGTCACCATCTAAATCTATGTTCAGAATTAAAATTACAGAGAATGGCCACAGAAGGTAAGATTCCTTTTCAGCGACTTTTAATAAAGGTAATTCACCGACCACCCATGGGACCAACAGGCACTGAGCTGCCTCCTTCCCTGTAAGAACCTGTCTTACCATGCCTGCTCCCGTAAACGTTAAATATCTTCCAGGCAGTAATCCTCAAAGGAAATGGGAATTTTTGTTAGATCTTATGTTAAAACGGCATTAGGTGACAGAAAATTGATCCTGCTAAGTAATACATTCATGTATTTGCTAAAATCTGCACGGCAGCTGATGCGAGAGATGCAGACAATGACGTCCCATATAAACTGCTTACTCAGCAGATGCAAAATTATTGCTTCTCAATGCCCACCAAGCATGGAAAGAGTTATAAGCCATAAAGTCCCAAACTACGGCAAACATTTTAAAGCATAAAACTCAATATTGATTCGACTTGAGAACAGTCAGGACAGAGGGCTGAGCTCCGCAGCACATCATACTCTGTTGGACATGTGCACCCAGGCACAGCCCTACCGGTCTCAATTTGGCTTGAAGCACATGGCTTGATTTATGAGAAGTGTATTACAGCAAGTGAGGTGGTAGAGGTGTTAAACGGTCTTTTTTTTTTTTTTTTTTTACAGACAAAGAAGCAGTTTTGCATAAGTAAAGCAAGGATGGATTCCTATCAGCGCTTTCCTAGAAAATCCTTGTTAAGGCGTTTCATTGTTCCTATTTCTGCCCAGTAGCAGTAATGAAACTACCCCTTTCTTTAGTGTAGGTACATCCTTGTTTATTCAAGGTCTGAGTAAACTGGCTGTTATCAACCTTACTGGTGCTGCAGGGGCTGGTTCCTCTTCTCATCCTTCCCATTCATCCAACACCATGACCACAGCGCTCAGCACAAGCACTGGAAACAAATGAGAGCCTCTGCTGTCTGACACGATACAGGTCAGGCGACTGAGGCACACTGAGGGTACCACGCTTTTAAGGGAAAGGATTTAGGAGTGATCCTTGGTCTCTTCTGCTGCAGATCTTTCTCAGTGTTTAGAAAAGGAAGGTACTGTTTGGAGGTGCTTTATTTCCTCCACAGGAAGGGAACTCAAGTGTTCACCTTCCAAGGCCAATGAGCTGGCTATAGGACTGCTGTTTACTGTCAGAGCTCATTCTAAAAAGCATGCAATCAAAATATCTGCTGGATTGGACTCGGTAGATGAGATAGAAATGAGAATGCTTACTCTGTAGGTGCAAGGTTAGGTTTTTTTTCTTTCAGAGCTGTCAATATTTTACAAGGTCTGGCATGCCAGAAGCAAATATATTTATATAGCCATAGAATATTTATTGATTAAAAGAATTAATAACTGAGTGAGGATCCTGAAGACTAACATTTTAGGTATACCTACTTGAAATTAAAGTAGGTGCCCAAAAACTTCCACAGACTGAGTTCTGAACTGTGAGGTTTTATAGTGTGGGTAATCTTTAAAATACTAATTAGAAACTGCGGTAAGTGTACTTGTTCAAGCCTGCAAACAACATGCAGCAATACAGGAGCTGCTTTAACTGTTTAAATTACAGAATCACAGAATGTTAGGGATTGGAAGGGACCTCGAAAGATCATCTAGTCCAATCCCCAAATCCCCAAATTCAGGATAAATATGTATACACTAAACAACAGCTACATGCCTTGGACCAAATTATTTTTCTCTCACCTAGTCAGAGTAAACAAACACAAATTGTGCAGATTGACTTTCTCAGCTGTCCTCTCTCATGCAAATGTCAGGCCTGGTGTCCACACAGAACATCATAGTGATACAACCGGAGATGCAACACATACCAGTTTAATTAAACTGGTCCATGTATGTACTGACCCCATTCTAACAGTGAGTGGAAGAAGGGTCGGCTTCAGCCTTTCCACTCCCAGCTAATTGTTTTTAACATCAGACCACAGAAGCACATTCTTGGGCTCTCCTCTGTTCTTCCACTCAATATCTCATTATTCCAGACAAGGCAGAACACCTTTAACAGGAGAAACTGAGGGAGTCCTACCCTAAAATAACGAGACAGGAAAACCAGAGAAAAATCTCCCTAAATAGAAGATGAACAAGAGGTATAACAGGATTTTAGAAAAGTACTCACCCTGGCTGAGCAGTAAGTCCTAACAAGCTAATGAAAACATCTATAGCAGTACATCAGGGAAAGCCAAGGCAGAGGAGACACAAGCACTGCCAATTTCTGCTCATCTGGCAGCATGTTCCCTGGCACCATCTCAACCTGTGTCACACAGTGACCTCGCAGACAATGGGGCTGTTCCCCACAGATGGATGGATGAAGCTCTCTAGCTCTGGAGGGAAGTGGGTTTATCTGTACAATGAGAGCTGTGCCATGCCATCTGCTCCCGGGGCAGACTGGGGTCCTGGACTGGTTTGGCTGCTAAGGTAGATATAGTCTATTCCTACCTGCTCAACATCTTCCTGCTTTAGATGATCATGCACTGATTGACCCATTAAGGTATTTGGGGATTTTTATCGCTTAAGAAATTTTGGTGCCTATTGCTCTTAACTCTTTTTTTTTTTTTTTCCTGAGCATTCTAAACACTAAATTTAAGCATGCAGAGGGGGATGGCTGCATTGTGAGCTACACCCATTACATTTTAAAGCTAGACAGTAAATAAAACACTCAAAGAACTGAGAGCACTCACTGCACATTATATACTCCCCAAAGGAGTCTTAGGAGGCGGCTCTTTGAAACTACAACTCATGGCCTTGTCCATGCTGGGTTTTCATCTGAATTTCTCTCCTGATTGATCCTGGTCTTTGCACACTTGAATAAATTTTTAGCAAGAATCTTTAGGTCCATAGTTTTCTCAATATGAATGCCCCAGTAAAGTGGGACAAGTATTGTCCTATAGACAAGGATGGTATGGATAATAAATGATGCATTTTAGATCTTTAGAGGGAATGCTAGGGTAAACCAAATTCAAGCGTATGTTTTATTCATGCTAGAGATGAGACATCTCAGTATATGTGGAACAAATTTCAAAAAGTAAAATAGGCTTTTAAAGAAATGGTAATAAATTTATGTAACCAAAAGCAGCCATTAATTTCTCTTAGTTGCAATTCACAAACACATGTACTAGCTATATTGAAATAACACTAATTGTATTGTGATCCCAGTGAGATTCGTTTTAATCTCAAAAACAGCTGCCCAATTCAATATCTGCAACTTTAATCTCCTAATTCTTAAATGTATTTTGTTTACAATCCTAGTATTTAACTACGTGTAAGTCAACTAATACCACATAGTCTTACTTGTTGATAAAATCCTACAATTAAAAATGTAACATGACCGAACACAGCTTATAGAGAGCATCTGAACTGTCTTTCCATTGCTGCCAGAGGTGTCACAAGAACTTCCAGGTTGACTGATTACCCTTGCTAATCAGGCCGACCAATAATTGTCCATCGCTTCTTGACACTTCCTCTTTTAACACGGGCAGTTCTGACAGACCCAGTAGGTGAGCATCACACCACATCACATACCTCTTGACACTGAGGATGCCAGTTGAACTGATGAAAAATTCTTCCAGAAACAGTTGACCTACTGCCTGCAAAGGAGAACACTGCCAAGCAGCCTTCCTTTTTGTTTCTCCTGCTCACTCTTGACTCCCCTAAGTGGTTTGCCAGGGAAGAAAATTCTTTTGTTTTGTCAGTCCATTTCATTGAAAACCAATTTAAATTAATTCCCTTCTATTGCTACTCAACCTTTGAATTCCAGTCCAATGCAAATGTAGTAGGACAAGATGGCAAAGAACAGGGCGTGCCAAAAAATACATATCCACAAAGACTTAACATCAATGGAACTGTAACATGTGGGCAGACTCCTCAAATCCAGTTAATTCTGTCAAGTATTGAGCACTTTTAGCATGCCTTTAGATCTTTCAGAAGCAAAGGCTTTCCAACAATGACATCATTTATTTAATTTCAGATATTATCGTTTTTAGTTTCTTCTGCTATCCATAATTTCTGATAATCTATGGCTGTCAGATACTCTGTATGCTTCACTCTTCTACCACCTAGTATCATTGAAATGTTGACTACAAGCCAAAATCCTGAGCGCTTTGGGGTATTGCTATGCAATTTCATTTTTTAGTTAATTTTTATTATATTAAAACACCTTCCTTAAAACAAGATCTCATTAAATGTGTATTAAAAATGTAATACTCCTCCAGATTCAATTCCAGTTCCATGAGTAATACAATAGCAATGACTGTAAAGCCATTACTTTCAGAAGCATAAAGTTAGTCAGATTATCATATGGAATGGCACGGAAGTGCTTGCTGGTCTTTTATTAGAACAAATGCATTATTACAGAGAATAAGCAGCACATGGCATATATATATTACGTCCATGTAATACATCTCTCATCACCTTTAAAAATGTCTCTAAAATATTAATAGAACACTTGCTGCTCCTGTTTCCTCTTTTTCTCTCAGTTTTCCTTCTATGGAACGGATGCAACAATTATGCCTTCCCAGACCAAAGTAAGGATGCCTTACTGTCAGCACTTCTTAAACTTTGTTGTTCTCTATGGTTGAACACAAGTCTAGAGATCTTATAAATATCGCTTCTGAATGATCGTTGCAGACACTGATCGTGCAGACACTGGCAACCCAACCTGCTATTTAGGTGGTAGTACTTCCCCCTTGCAGCGTGGAACCAAATGTCTTTATCCATCTCGGCATTATTCTAAACGAACAAAGCCATTAAATACTTAATTGTAAAATGGATGATTGCACATAGGAACCATGGCAGGAACAGGAGATCACGTTTCTCACACAGTGACTTGACCGAAAGGCTATGGTGTCACGTTTTCTCTCAGGCCTAATGAATCCCGAATTTGTTGCATGATTAATGAGTTAAACAGGAAAGAGGGAAACACACAGCCCTCAGACAGTTCAGCTGAAAAGGAAAGTACTCCAGGAGACATGATCATTTGAAACTTTGCATGCAGAGAGGTCAGCTCACCTGATTCTCTCATCCCTGAGAGTTAAAGAGTCTGCAGGATGCTTTAGCAGCCACCTGCCATTCTCTACATTTTGTCTGACCTGGGTCAACTTAAATTTACTTTTAAATAAAACTAGCATGTGTGTCTTGAGATGATCAGATCCATTGGTAGCAAAAATTTTTATATTTCTGGAAGTAAAAATCCCTACTTTAATCCCCTTGGAACAAATACTGTAAGTTCTTGATCATAGGAAGACTTAATCACCTCAAAAATACTTCAGTGAAGTTTCCGATTTATCTTTCTGTTAATTACTCCTATGTTGTATCTTTCCTTCTTATAACCCAGCTGGACAGCAATTAAAGTTGTGCAAATAATCATCTTTCTGCAGTACAAAGATTTTCAAGAAATATGTTCGGGCTTTTATCTTAAAGATAAGAAAGAACTTATTTGGACAAAAATGGAGATTTTAATGAAAGCCTTCTGGGAAAAATAAAGAAGGAAAAGCTAAATGATTTTACAGTGTCATTAATTAAGTCAAGTTTATTAAACTGGCTTCAGGGTTCTCCCTCTAAAAACACCATCAAACTCTTCTTACATATATCATGCTTCATTAACACTGTTTTCTTCCTATTATGCCCCTGATGAAAAAATGCTGTCACTTGAAAATGAAATATCAAAATGCTGATAAGAAAACCAGAAATGATTTGACATTGGAAAGGAGTAGTTTATAGATGGCAATTAATGCTAATGAAGCAATATATTAGGTACCGACACTTATCTGTTTCCTCTGAATGTTGTTCCTGTTTGAAAAAGAGGGGTGGGACAGCACAAATGCTCTCATTGTAACAGCTGTTCAGATTAATGTGATGGACATGAAAATAGTCTCTAGGCAGAATTTCGGCTGTGATTCTGTTTCCAGACTGCATAAACCGTTTTGACTTTTACCACATTCCCATGCTTTCTGAGCGGTGCTGATTTCACATCTCTGAAGTGCAGAACAGCTTCATAACACAGTTATCCAAATACATTCTCTCTAGCTTTCAACAGTTTATTCTGAGCTCCTGACCTGAAGCTCCTGATGTCACTGTTCCTTGATTAAACTCGGAGGAGGACCAGCAGTCCACCGTACTGGAACCTCTTCTCATACACCTTGCATGACTTTGGAAGCCCCCCTCCCTTGTGTTTTTTTACTCCTGAAAAAGACAGATTACAAGAAAAACTTAGAGTCTTCCAGCGGCTGAAGCCTCCTTACATGTGGCGGGGTTTTGGTAGCAGGGTAGGTGCTACAGCGGGGGCTCCCAAGAGAAGCTGCTTGATGGTTACCCAGCTCCAAGCTGGACCCACCTCTGCCCAAGGCTGAGCCAGCCAGTGCCAGTGGTAGTGTCTCTGTGAGAAGATATTTAAAAGGGAACCCACGCCCCCTGCCCCTCGCTGGGGGATGTCAGGGAAATAACTCTGAAGACACCAAGGTCGGTGTAGAAGAAGGGGAGGAGATGCTCCAGGTGCCAGAGCAGAGGTTCCCCTGCAGCCCCTGGTGCTGCCCATGGTGAGGCAGCTGGGCCCCTGCAGCCATGGGGGTAACGGGGGAGCAGAGATACACCTGCAGCCCAGGACCCCACCCTGGAGCAGGTGGATGTGCCCAAAGGAGGCTGTGACCCCATGGGGGACCCACGCTGGGGCAGGCTGTTCCCGAGGGACTGTACCCTGTGGAATGGACCCACGCTGGAGCAGTTCATGAGGAACTGCAGCCCGTGTGAAGGACTCATGTTGGAGAAGTTTGTGGAGGACTTTCCACCATGGGAGGGACCCCATGCTGGAGCAGAGGGAAGGGTGTCAGAAGTCCTCCCCCTGAGGAGGAAGGATCAGGAGGGACAATGTGTGATGAATTGACTGCAGCCCCTCCTGCACTGCAGGGGGAAGGAGGCAGAGAAATCCGGAGCAAAGCTGAGCCCAGGAAGAAGGGAGGGGTGGGGGGAAAGGTGTCTTAAGATTTGCTTATATTTCTTATTGTCTTACTCTGGTAACAAATTAAAATGATTTATTTTTTCCTCAAGTCAAGTCTGTTTTGCCTGTGAGAGTAACTGGTGAGTGATCCCTCCCTGTCCTTGCCTTTGGTTATACCTTCTCCTCCCCACCCATCCCACCGGGGGAAGAGTGAGTGAGTGGCCACGTGGTGCATAGTGCCACCTGGGCCTAAACCACAACAACGTGATACTTGAAAAATTGATCTTTTCAAAGCCTGGCCTTATTTTTCAATAAATATCATTTGTAAATATGCTGATCTTCAGCCACTTTCTTAATATTCATCTCCTAATACTTTGGAAAACCACTGCAAAATTCTGACTGTATTATATTAATCTGCTGGTTGGCTGTATATGTAATTATTTGTTTACTTTGGTGAAGCATCACTTACTGTTTGATACAAATGTTGCTCTTAAGTATTTGATAATTGACCATATGGTATATACATTACTTTTATATGTATTATATATTTGTTATCACTCATTATTTAAAAAGTTTGCTAATTTTTTACAGTAAGCTGCTTTATTATAGCTCAGGGTATAAATTAAAGGTGTTACATTTCTTTTTTATTCTAGGACTGAATAAGGCTTTGAAGTGGTAAGAACAGGAGTCTTGGAGGTGATAGTTAGCAGATTTCTTAAACTGATCTTTGGATTATCAAAGAAAATTCCAGATACTTTGGTTTTGAAGGTTGATGAGCAAGCTGTGATAATGACATCTGAATCTTATTCATCATTTTAAAGAACGGAGCTATTCTAAAGAAAATAGTTACCACCTGTTCTGTAGACATCCTTGCCTTGCCTATAGGCATCTCTCTCCATGGTTTTCATAATTCCAGACTCTCAAGCCTGTACCTTCCCACATTTGTGCCTTGCTTAGATTTCTTCCTGTCTGTCTGTTGGCCAACGAGTCCCATTTCTCCCAGAAATATTCCCAGAACAATCATATCCCTATAATAACTTAACTAAATGTCCTGTTTCCTTTTTTGCTTTCTTTTTTTTTCATTATTTACTTGGTTTTAATATGAGTTTCTTTGCTCATATATAAGTTTTAAATGATTTTGAAGATTAACTCAAACAAAATGGATATCTTTGTCATCCAGAAGTAAAAAAAGAGTAAAGCACAGACTTAGTTTGGTTTTTTTTAGTTATGATCCCTATTATTCTGAAAGTATTCTTTACTTGGCAAGCAGTTAAATGTATTTGCGTTCAGTGAGGCTTCAGAAAGCAGCATAATTATGTAACACAGGCCAAAATACAACAAGATCGACAGCACTTTTAAAGAGCTACGAAGCCCAGGTAACTCCTCAAAGAGGTATGTCAGGCAGGTATATCTAGGATCATAGAGAAACTTTAAAACAAGAGTGTTTGTGGTGGAAGTTGCTCACATTTGATGTCATTTTAGTACATCTGTGATTCATGAGGGAAACCTTTTTCAGTCTTGCATAACTAATTAAAATATTTTAACGGCTCATTTGAATCACAATGTTCTGTGAGTTAAAAGGTATTTTTGTTATGATCTTATGAGTGATACTATATTATATTGTCATGTTTGGAACGATCCCAAACTTGTCGATACAGCTCCTTCACAATGGCAACTACTCGTATTTATAAATGAACAAAGTATTAAGACGTAATTCCAACATGATGGCAAGATGGAAGGCATTAATTCTTGAGCAAAGGCTTGTGCATATGAAGTACATCAGCCACACATCTATTTTTCCAGATTTCTTCTAAGGCAACATCATCTTACATTCATGCATTTCATGACTGGCTAAGGACAATGGCTAAAAATACGAAGCTCTGTATAGATGGTCACTTACTGTAACAGACTGTCACTCACCCCAGACCACATCTTTAAGTATTAATGGAATTCTTTACAGTATTTTTACCGCTCTTTCAACACTTTTTTATGTCTAACATTAGTATTATTTAATATTAATAATATTTCATGTCAGTATTTACAAAGGCACCAACTACACCCGACAGCACTTAAGAACAGCGAATCCAGGAGACAGAATTGCCAGTCAAAAGGAGATTAATTAAACATGACATATTTCAAATTATAGGCAAATGCACTTTAGCACTTCCTTTGGATGTAGTTTTGATTTTTCCCAGGCTCAAATCATTATTTCACCCTCTTACCCACATATTGTAGAGCAAACCAGAATGCTGTCAGAACTTTCCTGCTTCACTGTTGGAATCTGAATTGCCTTTATACATTCACTACTTTTAAAAGATTTGAGATGCAGGTCTTCCAGTCTACACTCTGCTCCTTCCTATCAGTTTTCTCATGTATTGCCTAAGCCAGATACAGCCTCTGAACAGCCAGACAACTTTTCATCTGGACAACACCAACTATTGCACTTTCCCTTAGGAAAAGGTTAACGAGCTGTGAGATTACAAGGTACAATAACACTGAACTCACAGGGAATTACTTCCATTACTGGGAATAGGGCCAGAAGGGACCGGTGATACAACGCAGAGAAACAGAATTAAACTAGCAATAAGAAGAGAAAGTACTAAAAATGGACGGTGCTTGCTGTAAAGGAGTCCCTACTGATAAGACAGTTCCCATCCAGCACAACTCTCCCTCCTAAACAGCACAGTGCCTGTGCTACAGCATGGGTTTGTATTGCCCCCGTCCATCTATCAGATCTGCAGTTTACAAGTTTTCTTGTCTCTAGCCCTCCAGAGCAGATATTTTTAACTTTCTATTTATTTAACACAGTACATTCCATCTCACTTTCTGTACTGCTTTTTGTTAACACTGCCAGAAGACTACGTTGTGACTGGTAAGTGGAAAAGAAGAAAGGAAAGACGGAAAAGGAAGGAAAAGAAGGAAAAAAGGAGGGTCTGAGTTTGCTGTTGCTTTTGCCAGGCTTCATTTTCCTAAAGTAAGATCTATAGACATTGTCTGGCACAACAACTGAAATATCTTCCCTTTCAGTACAGTAGGTGACACAGGCTGGACATCGCCTGTCAAACAATTCCTTTGGGCTATTGTCTGATATGATTTTTTACCTCGAAGTTTCTCAGCTGGGATCAGGTTGGACAGATTAGTCAATGATCTGCTCTGTGGTCTGCCCTTCCCAAAGGACCTCCTGAGAACTTCTTCATGTCAGGCAGGATGGAAACATGACCACAGTCAAACAGTAGGGAACAGATAGAATCAACAGCACAGGTGCCATGTCACAGGAATTTTGACCATGTGATGTGTACAGTTTTGGCCATGTGGTCACTGTATGGTTAATTTCTGCAAAACAGTTTAGTAAGGGTACTAATAACCAGAAGTTACTGTACATTTCATACCCTTCATTATTACCAAAATGAGATATGAACGCTACTATCGTGTTTTGATAAATATTTAGGGGCATTTTTTAAAGATGAATCATTAGCTTGAATTGAAAAAAAAAAGAGATCTGAAAACATTTAAAGGACAAATTGTGATTAATTTTATAATTATACATTTTAAGGGGAATAGCAGGCTCTCTTATAAGTTATAAATAATATTTTTTATTTGAAGTTTGTTTGAAAACAGTGAAGCTTGCCAAATATTCAATGAATCAATACAAAAACTCTTCAAACAGGGATTGTCACAGAAGTTCCACAGTCTCATCAGCATGGAAGAGTTGCTCATCAATGCCCATCTGGGTCCCAAGCTAGTAAACTACTTAAGCACATCAGGTCAGTCTTACAGTTATAAATAAGTAGGAATTTATGCTTTGGTGCATCAGGATCTTAGAAGAAACAAATTAATAAATTGTTACATTTTTCTTCCAAGTCAAAGTAAAGGCCGAAAAATAACAATATTAAGAAAAATTCTGTTGTTGCCATTCTTACCTTAAAAATATAATTTAAAGAATAAGGCCTGCTTATTCTTGCTGCCAAGATCTAACATTTACATTTATCTAGATCTATTGATTTCACTCAGTAAACCAACGTATCTTAATGTGACCAGATATAGCAAAATATATACATTTCAGCACTGTGAACTGACAGTTTTTTAGGATATCTGCTTAAATATATTCGTCTCTGGAACACTAGGAAATACTAGGAACTAGGAACCTCTCTAGCCATGTTCTCCTGTTGCATTTTCTGAGAAAATTATTTGCAACTGTCAATAGGTACTTAAACAAGAAAAAGAGGAACTTCTGCAGTGACCTTTCCTGCACAACTCTGTGATGAAAAGTGCTTCAATATTTACAGAATTAATGGTTAACTGAGAAATTGAAAATATACTGCTGATACATATTGAGAGGCAGCTGGGCTATTCAAATATGGTCATAATAGTAAGAAATAATCACGTGTTTAGTGCTTTATATCCTCCAAGCTCCTTGCAAATATTTATTAAAATGTTTCCAAAGCAGTGAACAAGGAAAAATCATTTAGACTTACCCACATTTAGTCTGCCTGTGACTTCCCCATTTGAATTGCGAGCATTCACAGTCACATTGTGAGTAGACTGGAGAAGCAGTGATGAGTCCTGAAGTACGGAGAGAAAAAAAAAAAGTATATTCAATAGCATAATTAAAATTGTAAGCAATTAAAGAAACACATGTTCTCATGAAAGTTTAAGGGGATCACACTCAGTTCCAAAATTTAGTGTCTGGAAAACTATCTAAGGAAAAATAGAAAGCCACAGACAGAGTAAAATAGGAACTAGGAAGCATGTATTTTTATGTTAAAACCTAAACCAGACCAGAAACCTACACACTTGCACAGAAGAGAATAAGACCAGCAGGAGGATGGTGTTTGGACCATTCTGTGCTGAGCTGAATGAGGAATGTAGCTGAGAGACAACTGCCAAACCCCCGGTGACACGTGTCCCTGCTACAACAGGCTAACTCTGAGTTTGTCGTAGGAAAGCCAACAAACCATGCAACAACTTTCAATGCTCTCTCTAAGCCTGAAATCACTGAAAAAGAAACTTAGCCACATAAAAGGCTGATGATGGACACCTGAAACCTCTTCCACCCTCACTCACTCCTCTGCCAGGGCCCCGGAGAGTTCCAGTGAGGAGTACCAGAAGGGGCAGGAGACAGCAGAAGACTTGGCTCGGGGAAGAGGAAAGATGCAGCTCACCCAAAGAAAGGGCCCAAGAAGAGGGGCTGCAGCAAAGCATACTGCCCTTGGAAAGATACCTGCCTTGTATCATTTATTTAAGTCCCCGTCAACCCTTCTCAGACCTCACTTTTCAACCTCTTTTCCAGCTCTTCCTCCTGCACCACTGGCTTGGACCTCCAATCTTGCATCAGTCGGATAACAAGAAGTACGTGAGATGTTCTACTGGGGCAGGACAAGCAGCCAAACACACAAGGTTTCCTTATAGCAGGAAAAAGCAAAAGCTAACAGAATTAACACAAAGAATGAAAGGTCTTAGGAAAAAAGTAAGCAGTGTGTTAGGATGAACTTTAGTGGTAACAAGTTAGTACGAAGTGGAGAAGGAAGGGCAACAAAACAGATGACATTTAAGTACATGTGCTAAATGACCAAATTCCGGGCACCTCTATCACATTTATTTGACTGCTGCTGGTTGATTTCTAAAATGTGAGCAATTTATAATATAAAATTTAAGTGTGAATAAACTATTCTACATCTGTTGTTGTCTCGTGTTGTTGACTAATTAATAACTAGTAACATATTTATAAATGCTATGAATATGTAATAGCTAAAATGCAATGGTATTGCCCACAACTCTCTGCTGGACTCATAACGAAAGCAAAAACTTGTAATAGTCTCTAGGGATGATGCACAGCAAGTAGATTTTCTGCTACATATTTTCTTAGCACTTTGGAAACCTCATTAGATGAGAGAAGCTGTTAGGAACGGCAAGGAGAACACTATTAAGGCAAGGGAGAAAGTTGCTATGATAGCTGAGCAGCCCAGTTCTCAAAGAGACAAACTTAGAAAAATAATAACAAATAAGCAACTTCATGAAAATGAATATATAGAGGGCACTCAGGAGATCAAGATACAGGCAATTAACTCTAGAGTTCAAATACTTTAAAAAGCAAACAAACAACTTCTGATAAATTATCAGTTCATCGGGGCACAGCAATGCAGGAGCCTGGAGGCTCCAATTAATGCATGCTACTAATGATCTCGATAGTCATTAGACAGCTACGCTTACATTAAATGCTGCCACACCTCTTTCTTCCTATATTGTCCTAAATGTATTAAGAGCTGGAAGGAATATTAAAAGAGCACAAATGGTAGCTAAACATTATATAATGGTTTTTGGGGGGCAGAAGGAGTTTTTAAGTATTAACTATGCTGGTCTTAAAAAGTTGCATGATTTATTGGGTAAATAATCTCAAGCAACATTCATTTAAGGACATAAATCGTTCTCATTCTGCCTAAGAGGCAGAAAAGAATACCGCAGAAGAAACAAAATGGAAATACAGACTTAGCAATGGAATTTCACTAAGTAAGAGCTGCTCCTGCTGCTGGAAATACTTGTTGCAGAAGGAGAGAAAAAGAGAGGCTTAATACACGTAAAATATGTTGGCATTGCTTTAATTTCACTAATTGAGCATTTTAACAACCTCATCCTAAATCCTATATCAACCATGTTTTCTGATAAATTCATTTACATTTCCTCTAGCTATAGTGAAACAAACACTAACTTGTTCCCTAGTTTCAGAAAAGTCTCTTATTTCTTCTGATGACTTGGTGAGAATGATTACATGTTTGAAGTAATGAAAGACCTAAATTCAGCTTTTACTCTCATTGAATAGTAATTCATTGAAACGAGACATTCCATCGGTTAATGACACTGTTCATAAAATATGGCTTTATTTTATGAGAGTTTAGACTACACACAGTAGTTCTGAAAAATATTCCTTTTGTTGGCCAGAAACAGATCTTGCTCTACAAAAATTCACCAGAATAAATTTCGGAGTTCACCTGGGTAATTAAAAACCGATTCAAATTCTCATTCTTTCTCTAAACCTAGTACTGCAATAAAAATCTTTCATACCATTCCAATTCTCATTGCCATTTTAAACTGTTTGATAAATATTTTCTTTGACTAAGTTATTTGTTTTTTACCTTAATAATAATAATAAAATCTTCTGTCTATGTAAACAAGATTCAATCCTAAAACTCCCCATTTAATCTTGTAATTTTATATACATAAATACATAAAGATATCACACATTTAATACTCTCCTAGAAGTGACAAAAACTGAATTTATCAGAGAAATTGTAACTTTCCCAATAAGATCCATTAGTTTTAGAGATATTTAAACTACTCTGTAATGGATCAATAAACGAAAACAGCAGTTTCATAGGGAAGCCTGCATTAAAAAATAAGCTCAGGAAAAATAATGGACAACTTTCTACACACTCTTAAAATTTTCCCATTGCTTATTTACAATGACCTTGATAACTTCTTTTGAGCTATTTCTTATCACATGCCTACGAAAAGAATGTTAATTCTGCCGCAGGATCAGAAAATTGACCTAATGATTATGCTTCTGAAGTATGGAACATACGCACACAGACACATGGATTTCCATGAGAGGTGCCTGGACTTTGCCTAAATTCAACTGTTCGTAAGTGCAGTAATTTTATTTTAGCATTACCGAAAGATTATCTGCTTACCACTCGAGAATGGATTTCTTTGGCATAAAGAGGGTATAAGAATTCTGATTCCCCTTCCAGACGAAGGCCTTCTTTCGTAACACGCAGGTGTCCCATTCCAGTCTGAGGAGGAGATGCAAGAATTATGCATGCTTTATTATGTTCTCACTGAGACCATATATATTCTATATTATATATATATGTAATGCTAAATAATATGTCTAACTGGCCTTCAGCGAAGAACTGTAGCTATTTTCTCTTAACAGGTTTGTAGAAAGACAAAGAGAGAAACAAGATTTGCTTAAATTCTGTAAGGTGAGAAATATTCGTGTCAGCAGTTCACTCCACTGGAAAGTACAAAAATGCTATATAGGCAAAGGAATATCTTTGACATCAATAATATGCCATGCGACACAACTTAGCTCTTCAGCTTACAGAGAAGTTCTTATTTTTCAGTTAAATCCAATCATATCACTCAGATTACTTTCTATAAGCATGTCCTATTTTCTTCATCAGCTATCTCATTTAAGCACTGACACATTCTCATATATTTGAATACGAGCCCCATTATCGATTCTCACTGACCCCTCAGGAAGTGCAAAAACACAAGGACATTTAGACTGGAGTTACCTGTGCAAAAGACTATCTGTGATGACTAACAGATAAGGTCTGTAACATGCATGAGAACAACAAAAATGTGGATTTCATACAATGATCCTCACTTCTGTTACCATTGTGGTTGTAAACAATTATTATTTCCTTAGTTCCATGAGATTTGAGCATCTAAAGATTGTAAAAGTACCAAGTTATGCAGTATTGTGAGACGGGGAAATTCCATTATTCCTTTTATAATTGGCAAATTGAAGTTACATGGAATATAAAAGAGAGGGATTTAGAATAAACAACCGTCTTAATGCACTGAGACCCAAAGATAAGTTCCATAAAAAGGAAGGGTATAATAGTTACACACAATGTTCTTTCAACAACTTCTTTGCTTCTTACGTTACCATTTAGGAGAAGCCAATTATTATTTACTGAGTACTGTGACCTCCTTAGTATGAACAACCTTGATGCTTTCAAGGATTTGATTCTGTCTCTATTATTCAAATCACTGAATAACATTTTTTCTGTTGTCTTGAGGAAAGGGTCCAAATACCAGTCAGACACGGACGTTGATGCAGTTATACAATAAACTATTGATTAGGGGGAAAAAAAAAGTGCTTCATGAAACACAGGAGATGCATGTCAAGTCTGGATTCTTGTTATCCCGATACTGGTGACTATCACTGCTTGAGTGTGCTGGCCCTAAGCTGCAACACATTCTTCTGCGTATAACCCCGAGACTCATCTTTCCTAATTAACTCAAAGCCCTCAGCGAGGCAGGGACTAAGCTGGATGGAAGAGGAGGATAAAATGCTATCTCTGTGGACACTGAGCAGATTTTGTTATTGCTGCAAGGAGTTGACTGGTATGGGAGCTGCCAAGCCCTTATGTAGCACAGATGCAATTTAGCATTAGCGTTCACAAAGGTGTGACTAGTTTTCATTTCAAAACTGCTAGGCATATTCTAACTGGAGTAACAGGATGTCTTCAATGGCAGTACAAGCATTTCTTCAGCATTTGAAAAGGCTCTTGAGGAGGTAGGTGCTTGTAGAAACAGAGAAAAGGCCTACAAAAAAAATGAATGCTCTGGGTGGGTTTAAGCCTCATGAAAGCTCAACAAAAGGCTCTTTGATTCAGAAATCAGGGTCAAATCATGGAATCAAGGATATTGACACCTATCCATTGAATTGCCTACATGGGGATACTCCAAAACACCTGAGATGTGTAGGCACCACTACTAGAATCCTAGGCAAGACTCATTGTGGAGCATCTGGATTGGAGGACCATCTTGGAGGGCTATCTTGGATGGGTTGTCATTCTCTTAGATTTTAGACACAACAAATGTAAAATATTTTTCCTATGAAATAAGGGGAAGCAATTCCATTCTCCACAAAGCTAGCAGAGGAGTGCAGTATGTCCACAAGCTGTGGAAAGGCCCTTAAGTTTCTTTCAGAGGACTGCAGAAGGACCGAGTCCTTCATCAGCACCAAAAAAATTCCAAAAGCCATACTGATGGCTCTGGTGGTAAGGCCACCTTCTTCTGGCTATGACTATGTGTGTTGAGGAAAATAGGAAATTGACTGGTTAAAGAAAATTTGACATCATTGGTGTGGCTAGCGCTAAAGGCCTGTCTTGTCACAACAGGATGCAAGAACTTTCCCTCTTTCACGTGTTGCCACAGTGGGACCTGTTGCTCTGGCTCATGACCAAGAAAGTCATGTAGAAAGAGATTCACATTGCACGTTGCTGGGGGATGACTAGGAGTGGAAACAAGCAGATGGAGCTCTAGGGCTCTTGCAGTCACGGTGACTTGCTCTCAGGCAGCTGAGCTTCATGGTGTCTATGGCTTTCGGAGTCACAAGAGCATCAGATGATGTATTTGGGATTTATCTCCCAAGCAAATATAATAATGTAAAGGTCTGCTGCTGTAGGTACGTGGCCCTTAGAAATGAGGATGAGGCATGAGGAACATTCATTCAGTTTATATTTCTAGCAATCTAAATTCACTGCCAAGCTGATACACATGGGGGCTCACTATATTGGGTCAATCACTCTTCATATCGTATATCGTATATCATATCGTATCATATCATATCATCAGTGCTTCTGCACTTCTCAGCATTAGACTCAATTGCAGTCCTCAGACTCCTCTAGACAATATAAATTAAACTCCTAGTCTATGTATGAGCTAACAGATGCATAGGAAGATTTTCATTTTCCTCTTCTGGGGAAGACAGGCATATCCACGTGTTAGCATGGTTACAACAATAAAATCTTTAAGTTGATTCAAACAGTAGTTTTAACATGCACTCAATTCAAATCAATTAGCTCCTGTCTCAGGAGTTCATAGCATGTTTGATTTGTAATAGCTACTCCCTGAATATTCAAATTTTCCAAATATTAGAAGTCAACATCTGCTGTAATTGCTGATTGGACTTGATATTAACTTCAGAGCAGAGAGGACGCAGCGTTTCCATTCAGATAAGCCCTTTTCTTATAGGATACTTCCATACTACTTCTAGGCCAGCCCAGGGAAAGACCTTGGCAAATTCAAACCAAAGCATCATCTGTTGTGCCCCAAGGCTTGTTCAATTAGTGGCTTTATAGATCCAGCTTTCACTGCAGTACTTCTTATTTAGAGAAGTTGCTTTGCAAACAAGAGTGTACTGTTTCATTGGGATAATAGGGCTGTGGGTAGAGATTGTTAAAGAGCAATCAGCAAAACAGGATTGGTAATGAATCTGATGAAACTCTGTTTGACTTACAATATCTATTTTGGAGCTAAGTATGTGCTTGGTATAATAACATTACTGATGCCTCGTCTCATTTTCTGTTGCAAGGACTCTATTTCCTGGACTCAGACAGAGAAGGTTATCTGACGACTCTTCTTAGATGACAGTGGAGTCTTTTCTGTCAAAGACATTGGTCAAATCAGAGCCCTTAGCAACAGCAAGCACTCCTGGCACAGAAAGTTAGTCTCACCTGGCTTAGGGCTGGATACAGACTAAACCACTGTATTCTGCCACTCTCCTTCCTCACTCCCTTTAGGATCTTGAACCCCATTATTTCAGACACAGCCATTGACTACCACATCCTCCTAAATCTTCCTTGTTGGTAAGTGGCAGATCTGGCTGTGCACCCCCCTTATTTGTCCCATCCAGCAGTTACTCCTGACACCCTCTAGAAACCTTCATTGCTTCCATCCTGACACATTTGTCCTTTCAGCAGATATCAGGGACACTAAAATTCCCTTTTTTCAGACCTACTGGACCCTTGAGAATTGTTGACTTTTGACTTCCTGACCCTGTGTCAACCCTAAATCCTTTCAGATTCTTCATTTCTAAACTCTTAGGACTAGCAGTCCTCTTTAGGTCTGAGAAAACCTCAACACATTAAAAACAAAATCTGGAATTTCCATTTCATGCAAAATCTTCGTAAGTCCATGTTTTATCCTATAAAATAAACTTTTAGGTCTAACTACCAACATTGTCAAATTTCTGTAGGCTCAGGAAAAAGGTTGTGCTATAGAACTACTCTATCAGTCGCTAAAGCATCAACACCCCTACGTGCTATAGTGCAAAACAGTTTTCTTAATAAAACTACATACTACAATCATGTTATGTTTAAAGTTTTTGAGCATAAACTCTCTTCAGAACTGGATTATAAAAATACCTTTTTAAATGTTTATACTGTTTTTCTAAATGTTTCAACTTTAGAAGAATAAAACTTGTTCCTTCTATTATTTTACAGTGAAACAGTTGTTAATATTTTATTAGCTATTAACATTCTAATAGTTAACAGGGATAACACTTTAGTATTTTTTTTTCTTTAAACTATCACTGAATACTTTTAACGTATTAGCTAGAAACACAGTATTTGTTATTATTAAATATATGTCTACACAGTATACCTAGAACACATAATATAAATATATTTATAAAATATAAACAGTATAATCATAGCTGACAGAGACTAACGTTTGCCAAATAAATGATGACGGCATAGGGTCGTATTTCACTCTTACCTTTAACCTCTTTGCAATAACGGGAATGTTGGATTGGGTAAGTAGGATATATATGAATCAACTGATTTCCTAAAAAGCAAATACTTGGCAAGCTTGTAACTCAAGAACCATAGAAGTCTGTTTCTGAGAATATATTCTTACTTCTCTTTTTCAAACAGTGACCAAGACTTTGAGGCATAAATGTTTAATTCCCTCAGGAAAGAGTTTGATAAGTGTTGGTTATTTCTATGACTGTTACACTCACTGTTTAAAACTGGCATTTCTTTAGACATAGGAAAGAACCACGATGCTTCGATTATACTTCCAGACTTTGAACATGCAGTGAAGTGAACCCCTACACTCTTCCTTAGACTCTTCTTAGAGGCGAGCAGCCTGGATGTTTCTTCTTTTATCTTCAGAATTACTTCTTATCTGGACAGATACACACACTATGAAAACAATATCCCGAAAAACCCTTCACCCTTTCTAACGACCTCACACAGACTTTTGCTGAGGATTGGGACATACGCGGGTACTTTGCACGAATGTTTTTACTGTTCTACAGCTAAGTTTGGTATTTCCCTAGAATTATCTCCAACGAATGAAGGCATTACAGTTAAGTCACTATTTAACCAGTTATGTCAGGAACACAGATTCCTTAAAAGAGAATCAGGAAACACCTTACAACCACGGCATTCACAGTCCGCCCTGTGAACGAACGCAAGCCTGCACTACTCGAGCTGTTTTTCCACTGCTCTTGTAGCCAAGGCAAGGCACAAGGACACTGTGCCTCCGCGGATCAAGGCACAAATGCTTTCCTCACAGATAGGAGCTCTTAAAAGTGGAGTTTCTGATGCTGTTTTTTTATTCCTGAACCCAAAGAAAGAAATACCCTTCATACAAAGAAATGAAACTAACAGAAAATAATTTTTTAAAGTCCCTAAAAATATAAACCTGAGCCATACAGAAAAGAATTTGAAGTTATTCATGTTCTCTGTGATTCATGGTGTGCAGTCACCAAGTGAACATCTGCCCTGGGAACGGCGTAACAGAAAATTTATATGTGATCCGAGATGTTCTGCATTGTACCCTCTCTGACAGTAACAGTGCTGAAAAGAATTTATGTGGGGGAGGAAACTTGATGAGAATTCAAGCACTAGTAACTCTGTTAACTTAAAATTAACCTACTTTCTTTATAGTAAGAGAAAGTAGAGTGTGAAAATGCTTCTGTGAAGATAAAATGGCCTTTATTTAGTGACAGAGGCAGAATAACAATAGATGATGGGAATTTTAATATAATACTTTCTTCAGTAG
Organism: Syrrhaptes paradoxus; assembly: GCA_013400615.1. Lineage (NCBI taxonomy): Eukaryota > Metazoa > Chordata > Aves > Pterocliformes > Pteroclidae > Syrrhaptes > Syrrhaptes paradoxus. The sequence continues at coordinate 273,866 of VZTO01019929.1, read as the reverse complement.
CAGAGGCAGAACTGTAGGAATTTACTTTTATGTTTTTCTTGCAACAAGTCTATTCAAATCATTTGTGCATCATAACTGCATGTCAGGAACAAATTAGTTTAGCGTAAATATTCACTGATGTATTTTATTGCATTCTGACTGAAGCTACATCTCGCAGACTTCTGAAAGTTACCTTTTTAATCTACTACATGCAAAAATACATTATAAATATTAAAATACATATGACAGTGGAAAATTATTAAATTTATTCCTGAATAATATAGCTGCTTAGCCTCAAGCACAAAGCAGTAATAATTAACTCTGAGCTGTAATTAATTGGGCAAATAAATTGTAAATTTTAGATGCTGATAAACAGGAGAAGGAAGCTAAGAAAAACTAGCAACTGTCAGCAATATTTTAACACTAGAGAATTCTGCATGAGATAAAATTACACCAAAAACATTTATAAAATATAAACTAAACAGAGACTAGGAGACAACAGTAAAATACATTTTCTTAAAATGGCTAGCATACACCTCAATGGAATGCACCAACAAGCTCTGTATTTTAAGGATTATTACCAATATAGAAATTACAGATCAAGAAGTTCAAAGATAGATATTTTCAACCAAAGTACAAATTACAGTTGAGAAGGAAGAAAAAAGAACCATCTATTACATACAGAGAAGCTGATGGACATATCAGTGAAGTGGTAAGGCAGGGAAGAGAACAGAATATGAAAAGAATGGAAAATTAAAGAGGACACTTACTGGGGAAAACCACATCACTTTAAGAATCCAAATTGTCAAAGAAAAATTCACAACTAGGACGACAAGCAGGAGGAGAATAAACAGGTAGAGGCAACGCTTTCTCCAGCCATAAATTCCAATTCTGTAGACAAATTCATTCTTCGGCCTCTCTAGGCTAGTGCCTGGTGTTGTTGTAGTGTATTGTTCACGTACCATCTGCTATGTAAAGAAAAAAAAAGGGACTGTTTAGTTGCTTGAGTTAAATTAAAAATATTTATATAAAGCCCCAAGGAAAATATGAAGATATAACTGTAATGGCAAGTTACTAGAAACTAGAAACTCTTATCGTATGAAGTTTTGCCTGGAAAGCATTTTCATCATGTCCCATTCAAATTCCACTTATATCTTTGGTACACATGATGTGATGTTTTAATATATGAAATGCACCAATTGCCATTTTCAGGAGGCTTAAATTTATTTTATCCTACATAGAATGACAACACTTTCCTCCCATTTTTCATAATATTCTAAGTCTCCCATCACAAAATATTTCATAGGATCAATTCACAATCTGTGACACATAGAAGAACACAATTTTACTGTAAAAAGTTACAAGTAAGCACAGGTTTAAAAACACTTCTACATATTCTTTCCTCAATTCAATATCAAAACGCATTCGTTGTGTTGCAAAACTTAACTGTGTATCACTGGAATGCCAAATATGTTAAGCTCCAGAATTTGTATATGAAGAAATGAAATGGTTCTTCATATACAAAGGAAATAATGATTTCTCAATTTATCAGATATTCATATTTAAAGATATATTACCAATGAAAAACATTACTTACTGGGTTTAAGCAATGTCCTCCACTTTTTTATAGTTCTTAAAGAGGCATTCTTTGAATTTAAATAAATATTAACAGATTGAACTGAAAGGCTTGAAGTTCTTTACAAATGTGAAATGAAAGCAACCCCTTTGATAGAGACAAATCATGAAAGAATCTCTGCTATCATAATCTTGTGTAGATGTCTACCAAAGAATAACTTTAGATACTTTTAAAAAACACTGTTATGAAAGCAATTACATCTTCTATTTAAAAACTTTTTTCTAAAAAGAAAAAAAAAAAGATTCTTTTTATTTTCTAGGTCTGTGATAGTGGATCCTTTCTATCGTACGACAATGAGTACCCACAAGGCCAAAATGTCTCTTGTAGAAATAGTGTTCCTACTGCAAGTCCTGCTTGTACAGAACTTTTAGAAAAAGTCCTTCAACATTATCCTCAACTCTGGTCTCAGGAAACGTATTTAATGGCCTTAGTGCGGGGAAGTGGTTCTGTCTGTGAGAGCAAAGCCAAACAGTTCTATTTAAGTACATAAAGACATAAGCATTGGCATAACCTTTTCTCTTTTTCCTGTTCTTGCTGCTGCTTTTATGGAAGCGCTCCTTCCAAGCTGCACGCTGTTATATCTTTAGAGGCATATTTCCAGTTCAGCAGAATTACAAAACAGATAACTCCTTTCTGTGATGCTTTCCTGTGTCATCTGAGGACCTTGAAAAGCTGATTATTTAGCCTTGCTAAATGATTTCACATAGTAAATGGAGTTATACTCCTGTTCTGTGAAGCTTTTTTTGAATAGTGAAGTGAAAACACAGCAGAGAAACAAGGAATGTGACTAGATGCAGAGTCTAGAGATGAAGACTAATACTCCCTGATTAAAGTGATTAATGACAGATGTTTTAAAAAAATATGAAATAATAATTTGACTTTGCATCTAGAAAGTCACAATTGTACCTTTTCTGAAAAGTCACATGAAACTAAACTAAAAATTCAAAATTCACTTTCCTTTCCAGTAGCAAGGGAAGCAAAATACTTTCTTATGTCTTATTTAAAAATGCTGTGTCCCATTGCATATTTTAAAGCTCTGCCCTTTTCTGATGAATTTTAAATGTCAATGACCACAAGATGATGTGCTTCTGTTCCATTGCAGTCCTGGTCATAATAGCTTTATTACTCAATTTTACTTACAGAGGGGAAAACCAGATTAATTTAAATGTATATATGACATATAAGGAAATAATCAAAAGACATGTACTACAGAAGCCTTTTTTGGTGATGTTGACTTCAACTGTTTAGGCAGCAACCAACTCTTAATTTTCTTCAGCAACAGTGACAAAGCAATAACTCAGTTCAAGAAACACAGAAGAGGAAGAGCATGGCAAAATGGATAAGTACTGGTTTTGCTCAGTATGCCACTTCTTGGATTAAAACCAATAAGAAAGACATAGCTGATCTCTCAATTAGCTGTAAAAATAAATGAAGCATAAACAAAACCCAGAAATACATGTTGAGTATGCATGCATTCCAAAATAAACTATGAGAAAAATCTCTCATTCAATATAACGTTCATACTCCTTGTATCTCAAATTAAAATTTTTCTTAGAAAGCATTTAATCTGAAAAGGAAATAGGCAGTCATTATTAAAATTTTTCATTTTCAGTTAAAGTTGATTTACTAAAGTTTGATTTAGTAAATCAAGTACTGTAATCGGGAAAGTAAGACTTATTTTTGGGATATTTCTACATTTTAAAGCTCCTAATTTGGATAACTGGAAAACAATTCCTGTTTGGATCAAATAACAAGCACATTACCTTCTCCAGGAAGTATGTCTGTAGTTTCTAAAGTTATTCTTTGGACACACACGAGAAAAGACATTCATAGAGTATAAGTATAACTTGCCTTTTCTAATTCAAATTAGACATTGCTTGCTCATCAAATATAGACAATAGTGTCTAACACGTCAATCAGTTTTTGTAGTCCTACATCTTATGAGAGAACCAACACAGAACATTTAAAAAACCCTGGAATATTGTAACAGGAAAGTCTAATAACAATACGAGTAAGTTATTTGCTATCTGTACATCCACTGCAGGATTATTTACTGTACGGGTGGTGAGGCACTGGAACTTAAGACAGATACGGTGAAACCACCTGTATCTCTATAAAAGGAGCCTAGCTGGCTAGTGTTGATGGAGTCAAATCACATTCCTACACTTTGGCAATACCCTGTTCTAGGAATTTATGTGCTCATTCTGATGCATGATTAAATATGCAGTGTGAGCACCTGTTGGTGGAGAGACACTAAGTATCATCTAATAAATCATTTGATAATGAGTCAGTAATCCACTGATACCTAGTCATTTTATTTCAGTCAGTAAAATTATCCAAGAGAAAACGTATTTGAATTCAAGGAGCTTACAAACTTGTAAAAGGAGTTCTGTATACGCATAGTTGGATGCTCCATATTAATCCAAGTACACTACACAGAAGTTAGAGCCAATTTTGGTAACAGTTCCTCAGATGAAAGGTTATTATTACACTGTCAAGCCAAAAAGAAGTGTTCAGCAGAAGCACGGATTAATTCTTGACTAAATTTAACTTTCACTATGTGATACATAAACTGACAAAAATTTAGAGCTACAAACACCAGAGGTTTACTACTACAAATCAGATATTTTTAAGTACAATAATATATTGTAAAAGATGTAAAAAGTACTAAAAGTTAGCTTCTTAATATTATCCAAGTGCAAGTTTAAATTATGTAACTTAATACTGCATTTAATTTCAAAACCAAGTATAATTAAACTATCAGAATCTGAAATAATTATTGTATCTAAAAATGACCACTTAAATTTAGGTCATAAAATAAATCATGTAAGCATCAACTTGATCCTTAAATGCAGACAGAATCAGCCTGAAATGTTGCACAGAAAATCCGATGGGGAAGAAGCTGCATATATCCATCTCATAAATAAAGAACAAATAAAAACCAACTCAATTATTAGCATGCTAGCATTTTAATTCAGATATAAAAAGAAATTTAAAAATTTGTTACTTACGTTAGAGACCTGTAACAACGTGGACTCCTGAATAAACTACAATCAGTCTCTTCGCAGGAGAGAACTGTCTAACTTTTCCACTACTTTCAACTCTGGACTGGAAGATATTTTAGGCCTGGCCAAATATCACTGGAAGAAAATTCGCTCACATGTTTGGCTGTGTTTTGCATTCCATCCTGTTGCTTTGGCATACAGATGCAGCTAATTATAATCTGTGACCTAAGCGGCTAATTCTACTGCTAAAGTGGTTGTATATTGACTCCAGAAATGAACTGCCCCACTGTAAGACATAACCAATCCATAATCCATACTAAAATGTCCCAATCTGTCACATAATGCCAACTGCTTTATTACAATCTGAGAACATGCAGCACTTCATAGAATCTGCACGTAAAAAATTATTAACGTAGTTAGCTGCTAACAGCACAAAATGCAAAATTAGAAACAAAAAAGACTTCTGCTTTCTTTTCTGAATCCATATGTAACATCCAACTGAATTTTAACACTCATTTTCTTTTAAAACATTGAATTGTAAAGCTAACATTATTTTAACTGTAATCTATACTGGCTGGTATATAAAGTTTCTTTAAAAAAAGGAAATACATATATTATAATATACCTATAATAGCACAGATGAATTTTATACAATAACTACACTAACAGTTACCAACCTTTACAAAAACTTAAGCCATTCTCGATGTTTAAGAATGATGCATATGCATACCAAGAGCTACAAACAAAAAAAAAAGGTGCATATATTACATATTTTAAGATTATATTATAGAAGTATTGAGGTATCTTCTTTCAGTGACATTTAAGCTTTGAATTCCCCAATGCATAAACAAGAATTCCAGCCTGGCACTGGTTACACTGGACTGACTATACAAACAATGGCTGACAGACTTTCTGTTCAGCCTACGGTATTTAAAATCTGTGCTGGTCACTGTCTGCAATTTAAAAAGCATTAAATCATACATTTGTAAGATTTACAGAACAAAAGCTATGTGTTATGTGAAGCATTGCAATCATCATCTATAAGTTTGGACAATTTAATTTCTCTAAGCAAAATGTTTCCTTTTCTCTAGCCATGACCCCACACTGTTGTCATGCTTTAGAAGACGAAACCTCTATCAGACATTTAACAGCAGCAGATCATAAATTCAGTACAGACACAAATCCAATTGCTTACAGGCTTACAAGATACTTTTTTTCCATTTATGAATTCTGTGGCCATTAATCGTTTCTGAGACTCTGTTTACATATACAAATGGAGAAGCTCTTTTCTATACAGTCACTGGCATCTGACAGAAATTACAAATATTTTTCAATATCTTTAAAACAACTTTTATATTTAATCTCATGGATTTATGAAAGATAAAATGGGATGAAAACATTCGTATACTGTGTTAACACCAACACTTTTCTTTAATTGAAATTCCCTGCAAGTATTAGAGCAATAAACCTATAAATACCAGGTAGTTTTAGAGGGTTCATTATTCAGGGGATAGGGTATTCATATCCAGGTATTTCCTGCAAATTTTTTTGTCCATTCTTTGAGAAAAGCAGAGGACTGGATAAAACTGGATAGAAGACCTTAAAAAAGCAACATTTAAACTTCATTTTAATGTTTCCTTTTGGCATATTTGCAATTATTTGATTACTCAACTTATAAAAAAAGATTGACTAACATAAGGCCCATCTATAGAAAGATATTATATTGCAATATATTATATTGTATCGCATGTTAGAGCATTGGGCAGTGATTAATGGGATGAAATTTAACAAGTCCAAATGCCAGATCCTGCACCTAGGATGGAGTAACCCCAGGCACAAGGATAATTTGTTAGAGGAGTGGCTGGAGAGCAGCCCTGCAGAAAGGGGCCTGGGGGTGCTGGTCAGCAGCAGGAGTCAGCAGTGTGCCCTGGCAGCCGAGAGGGCAAATCCCATCCTGGGGTGCATCAAACAGCATCATCAGCTGGTCAGAAGAGGCGATTATCCCGCTGTATTCAGCCCTGGTGCAGCCGCACCTTCAACACCGTGTGCAGTTCTGGGCCCCACAGTTTAAGAAGGATGGGAAAGTCCTTGAGTGCGTCCAGAGGAGGGCAACACAAAGCTGGTGAAAGGGCTGGGAGGAATGAGGATGAGGAGCGGAAAAGGACTTTGAGCTTGTTTGGACTGGAGAAAAGGAGGCTGAGGGGTGACCTCATTGCTCTCCACAGCTTCCTGAGAAGGAGAAGTGGAGGGGGAGGTGCTGAGCTCTTCTCCTGGTATCCAGTGACAGGGTGGGAATGGTTCTAAGCTGTGCCAGGGAAGGTTTGATGGGACATGAGGAAGCATTTCTTTACCAAGAGGGTGGTCAAACGCTGGAACAGGCTTCCTAGAGAGGTGGTCAATGCCCCAAGCCTGTCAGTGTTTAAGAGGCATTTGGACAATGCCCTTAACAACATGCTTTAACTTCTGGTCAGCCCTGGAGTGGTCATGCAGTTGGATTAGATGATCGCTGTAGATCCCTTCCAACTGAAACTGTCTATTCTAGTCTGTATCACCCAGTAGCTCTCTTTATGGACAGAATTTTGTGTTGTTTTCCACGTGTGATTACTCTTGGTCTAGACTAGTGATGGCTTTTGTCTGCTCTTCTACCTATCTAGTATTTGCAAAGTAGAAATTCTAAATACGTAAAGAACAAATAAATACCTCAGTTAGTATCTTCTGAACTTCTCATGAAGTAGGACTGAAGCAAGAGCAACTGTCAGTGAGTTCTGTATCATCTGAAGGCAGCTATCTTCCTATTTAAATGCAAAGAATGAAAGAGAAAGGAAAAAATTTGATAAGTATGAGGAAACAACAAGATATATTCCTGAATTGCCCTCCTGACTACTTTAACTGATATCTTACAAATGATGGACCAAAATCTGCCGAGATTAAAATTGTGGAACACAAATGAAACACTGGACCCCCAACGCCTGTTTGGACTGCAAATGCTCATGACAGCACAGTTTACAGTAAATGAGAAATAAATACTAGTCCAAAATCTATGTGAAAAACAATAAAAAATATTTGTGTTGCAATGTTAAAATTTCATCTAGCATTAGGATAACGAACAATGACTCCAATTATGGGGTTTCATGCATCTGTAGAAAAGTCCTTCTCTCAGTCAAGTATCTTCACAGTTCAAGAATGCTGATGTCCCCACCAAAAACTGCCGAGATCCTTATCATTTGGATTTTGAAAGTCAATGACTGATGGCTTAGTCCTGGAAAAATAACTAAGAAAACATTTATTTTCCACATTGTCAGAGTCCACTCATACCAGCACTTGACTAACTGGATGTACTTGCAAAATTATGCCATGATAAGAAACAGTGGAAAAAGATACGTAAATTGTGGTTTGAATATAAAATAAAATATATTCATTAAAATAAATCACCTTTTTTTTTTAGAGACAAAAATCAGAATTTTGACAAAAATTATGTGTATTCCTACAGTTTAACTACTTCATCTAAAACAGACTTTGGTCCTATCTGTATCAGCTTCTCTAACTTATCCAGATAATTTTCAAGGCTGTGACATGTTTAAAGAGTGTGATAAGGATTTGTTAGGCAAAGAGCATTTAGGGGGGAAAAAAAAAAGGATATTCTAGCCTCTATGGAAAACAGAGTTTATCTTAGAAACAAAGCACAACACAAGAATTTTACAATTAATAAGAAATCTTAGCTTTAATTATCCATGTTAGATTTTCTCTATTTGTCAAAAGGCAGCATGTGTCCGCAGAAGTTTATATACTGTAGTCAGGGAACAGATTCTTAGATCATCTGTGCAGTCAAAGGAGTATCTGGCTAGTACTGGAATTGTACTCTTACTCCCTTTGCAGTATCTTTCTCTTTCTGGCCTAACATTAGGCTGTGTCAGTCACACCCCGTCCTCAGAAGAAAATCAAGATGCCCTGAGCCTCCTGTATCCCCAAAATTGCATTGCAAGAGAAGTTAAAAATTAAGTTCACTATGAAGTTGTCTGCTGCTGAAAATTGTAATTATCTGTCAAACAGTAAATACAGCTAAAATTAGGATGCATTAACTCCAGATGGAACAGCAGTTTTGCTATATGAAATATTAAAAGATACTTTTATCAAAGTTCAGAAAAAGTCAATTAGTACAGCGAAAGCAATTTACATTGATGATAAAATGGTACATACTTTGGGAAAAAAAGTAAAATTCATATGAAAATATATACCTATTAGAATAACCAAACACCAAAAAAAAAACCTCACACATGCAAATATTTATGTTAGAATCACAGAATGCAAAACTCAAACCCAACCAAATTCTCAAACAACAGTTCTCCTGACTTCCCACTGCTGTTAGAGGCTCTATGAAACAAGAACTGTTGGAAAAAACTTTTTCTAGTGTTTCCCTCCAAAGAACTTTGAGTTGAGTATGTCTGACGTGCTTTTTAAATTTGTGAGGGACAGGATAGCAGGCTGTTTATTGATAGACTGAGACCGTGTCCCTTCCTAAGAATAGGGCTATGGCAAATATCTAAAAAGGGATGTCATCTTCTAAACCTGAGTAAAACAGTGAATCAAAAGAGGACTTCATCTTTCAGATATAAATAAATAGAAACATTTGAAAGTTACTGTTACAGCTATTAAAGCTATAAAAATGTAACTGTTTTAAATAAGTACTTAAACAAGGTGGAAAATACTCCAGACAGGACCCCCTAATAGACAAGGTTTTAAGGGAGATCTGCCGAGACCATTTCATTGCAATGCCATCTATAAGGAGCTTCAAAACAGCTTTGAAACTCAGAATATTTATGTTTGAGTACAAACAAGAATAAACTAAACCACAAAAATCTGAAAATCACTATGCAAGACAAGATAAAAATAAAAGGACTTATTTATCAGTAGGCAACTGCCCAGCATGTCAGTGCACAGCAGGTCCTTGTGACGGGTTTCTAGGAATTTTTTTCCATCTGTGAGCACAAACAGCAGCTGTGGGTCTATTGCCTGATCATCTTAGCAGTATTTCAATCTCTGTTTCGCCTGTTATCTCCCAGCTCCTTGCTGCCACAGTCCTTCTCTGTCCCTTTTTTTGCCACATTCTGGCACCTGGACTCTCCTCCCCAGTACGTTCAGTGGCCCCAGAACAAGAACCTTTTTCACCTCCTGTTCACCTGCTCTACTCACTCTCTCTTCAAAGTAACTTAGGCACAAAATTAATTTGTACAAAAGAGATTCAGACTATTATAGAGAGCTTGTTGGGGCTTTTTTTGGGGGGTGTGTGTTAAATGGTATCTTCTGCTTGGATTGCATCTTCATACAATTTGATTAAGAACTATTTAAGATCCATGGGTTAAATTCCATATGACCCTTTAAAGAAGTTAAGTAGTGAAGCAGCAAGTGAAAAGCTGTGCGAAGATGAGCCTGGCAGCTCAACTGGAACAGATGCAAGATGGGACAAGCTGTTTTCTAAGAGCAAACAAGATCCTTTCAAAGAGTCCAGCTGAAGAGGGAAAGATTAATTTGGAGTCTGTGGCTCGCGTGCAGACTGGAAGACACAATGGAGAGACCTCGCCATAGTAGTATCTTAAAGGCAAAAGATGTTGCCTAACTTAGTACTGCGGAGAAGAAAAACCACCGAACATTATATGACCAAGCACATTTGGAATTATTTTGTCCTACTGAATGGCTGGCACAAGTCAAGAATTCTCCTGAGGGTGAAATTCAACTACTATTGGCTTGTGGAAGTTAATTGTTTGATGTTTCTCGACAAGAAAACCAGAAATGTCTACATTGGTTGTACTTAACCCAGAGTCACTTTCCTGGATCAAGATGATTGTCCTCCTCAGGCACAATACGGAATCTCAGCATTTAGCTGAGATCCTCAGCAGTTTTCACTCCTTCTGATGTTCTAGGAAGACAAAAAGAAGACCAATGGAAATGAAGTAGAAAAAGGACAAAAAACTTTTCTCACCAACCACCACAATAAAATAGCAATTTGTGCTCTGATTTCTGTGGAAGAAATCTCAAACAGCCTTTAAAGAGCAAGAGTAGAAGTGTACAGCAAAACATTTTTAACAATCTGGTTTGAAGTTCTGAACTGGTGGAGAAGTAGAGCCTCAGTACCAAAGGTTAAGTCACAGCCCTTGATCCATCAGACCTTTTTTGAGCTACCATTCACCACAAAGACTGTGAAAATAACAATTATTAATGTTAGCAATATACTCCAACAATCTGTTGGCCCTACTGAAATTTTAGCTTTGCCAAAATGCAAGCAGAAAAATTAGGCATGAGAAGTGTATTTAATTAGGAACCTACCACCTGGCATAAGCAAGAAAATTATAAGTGTAGCCCTTTTAATACAGAAGAAGCTATAATCAACCAGGGAATAAACCATAAGCTATTTCTTGTTTGATTGAAATGCGTAAATTAGGTATGGGAATAGGGTAATTATCTAGTATTTTGAAGGGTTACCCACAAGGCCAACCTGTGAGCAACTACAGCAAGCAGAGTAATCACAGTGAAACTGTTGACTTAAAATTGACAGATATAAATCGATAATTTTGGCAGCCTTTAAGAATTTGACACCCCACCTTATTAAGCAAAGTTAGAATATAATTGGAAAAGAAATAGCTGAATTAGTTTAAACACAAAATAAAAGCATGACTAACACACCTTTTGTAGCGTTATCTGGAGCAATGTCTCTCATAATTGGGTATTCCATTCTGACAGCCCATGTCAAAAAAAAAATAAAGAAAAGCCAAGTATAGAAATGGGCAACAAAATGAAGTAGGCTCTACTCAGCTGCTCTCATTGTGCAAAACAAGAGACAATTGGTTTGATTTTAGTAATAAACAGAATCACAGAATGTTAGGGAGTGGAAGGGACCTCGAAAGATCATCCAGTTCAATCCCCCTGCCGGAGCAGGAACACCCAGATCAGATCACACAGGAACGCATCCAGGCAGGCTTTGAATGTCTCCAGAGAAGGAGACTCCACCACCTCTCTGGGCAGCCTGTTCCAGTGCTCTGTCACCCTCACTGGAAAGAAGTTTTTTCTCATATTCAAGTGGAACCTCCTATGTTCCAGCTTGAACCCATTGCCCCTTGTCCTGTCACTGGATGTCACAGAGAAGAGCCTGGCTCCATCCTCCTGACACTCACCCTTCACATATTTATAAACATTCATTAGGTCACCCCTCAGTCTCCTCTTTTCCAAGCTGAAGAGACCCAGCTCCCTCAGCCTTTCCTCATAAGGGAGATGCTCCATTCCCTTCATCATCTTTGTGGCTCTGCGCTGGACTCTCTCCAGCAGTTCCCTGTCCTTCTTGAACTGAGGGGCCCAGAACTGGACACAATATTCCAGATGCGGTCTCACCAGGGCAGAGTAGAGGGGGAGGAGAACCTCTCTTGACCTACTGACCACCCCCCTTCTGATACACCCCAGGATGCCATTGGCCTTCTTGGCCACGAGGGCACAGTGCTGGCTCATGGTCATCCTGCTGTCCACCAGGACCCCCAGGTCCCTCTCCCCTACACTACTCTCCAACAGCTCAGTACCCAACTTATACTGGAACCTGGTGTTGTTCTTGCCCAGATGCAAGACTCTACCCGATCATCCAGATCACACTTCCTCAGTTTAGCCGCAAGGATACTGTGGGAGATGGTGTCAGATGCTTTACTGAAATAGAGATAGACCACATCTACTGCTTTGCCATCATCTATCCACCTGTAAATGTCCTCATAAAAGGCTATCAGGTTGGTCAAGCATGACTTCCCCCTGGTGAAGCCATGTTGACTGCCTCTAATGACTCTCTTATCCCTGATATGCCTAGAGACAGCATCAAGAATAAGTTGTTCCATCACCTTTTATCAAAAAATGCCTACGTTTCTCCTTTAGTAAACTTGTGATTCATAATAGTTTTCGAATTACTAGTCAAAGTAACAGAAGTTATGGTTAAAAGCCCTTTTCCCTGTTATTTAGTCAAAAACATTTTACTTTACATCTTCACTCCTCACACTTAGTTGGTTTTGCATCAGCTGAAGTGAGAATAGCTGCATCCTACTTTGTATGATCATCTCGTTTACTGTCTGGATAACTATACTACCTAGGCAGGCTGCTTCATGCAGTCGAACGTAGTCCCTCAGCTGCTAGAAAAACAGTTGCAGTAACCAAACAAAAAGCCAAGTCACAGATTAGCCCCTCCAGCAGGAAACAAATTCCAACAATTCACTGACCATTTCCTAAGATAAAGGTGTCTGACAGCCTCTGACCTACTCTGGTATGTTTTTTTAGTTCATCAGATCAGATAAGCACTGAAATCATTGTAAAAGTGTGCGGTCTGGTCAGCTACCGTACAAAAGAGAATGGACGCCTTTATTCGCAGTATACCTGCATACCCACTTTAACCAGGACTTACAGCTATCTGTACTGTTTGTAGCATTTTCTAAGGATGTATCCTTGACATGACAGGTCCTTTGATTGTCTTCATGGCCCTCCTCTGGACTCACTCCAACAGGTCCATGTCTTTCCTGTGCTGAGGGCTCCAGAGTGAAATGAGTACACTCATTTAATCATACAACGTAACCTCTACAGGAGAGGCCAACAGATAAAAAGAGATTGTTCTGCATTTAATTGTATCTCCTTGCTCCCGTAGCATTTTAAATCCTCATACATTGCAAGGATCATGTAATCCTTGCCTTGTCTTCCACTGCAAGAGAATAGATTTAATACGTCTCGCTCATGTCTCACTGCCAGTTAGTAGTTCTCTGGGGAGTACCAGCCGCCTGCTCTTAATGAAATTTGTGGTGGTGATGGTGTTTCTTCACTCACGTTCAAATAACCTGAGATAACTACTTGGGCAGTTGTGGGTAGACTTGGTTAATCCTCGAACCATGGCTTAGAATGGACAAATTATAAAAGGATCTATATATTACATCTATATATTTTAATCAGACATGGTTTGGGATACACAGGTATACATGAAATGGTCTGCACCAAGCATTACACGCAGGCAATGTGATATGGACTTTAAAGAAACATGCAATTAATTTCTGAATAGTTAGGGTATATTTCCTTTGCTTCAATAAAAATAATTAATAAAGAAAACATCAAACTTATGTGAATGCCCTCTAAAATTTGAAGTATNATTTCTGAATAGTTAGGGTATATTTCCTTTGCTTCAATAAAAATAATTTAATAAAGAAAACATCAAACTTATGTGAATGCCCTCTAAAATTTGAAGTATTCTTCAGATTTTTCTAAGTAACACAAACAAGCCTTTCTATCCATACCGCACGTTGGTACTTCACGCTCTAGGCCAGACAAGACACCATAGATCAAACTCCTTAAATTTTAAACAGTTTTAATGTTCACAGATGTGTTAAATAATTTTAAAACTAATTAGAAGGCTTTAAGTGCTACACTGTGTTACTCCAAATTATTCACAGTGACAAAACTGGGTTCTCAAGCCACAGTCTTGCAGAGCTACACCCAGGAATCAGGCTGTATGTATGTTGTACTTCCCAGACTGCAGTGGGATCATTGCCAAACACAAGTGTAAGCATAAATACAAATGTTCACATAACTGCTGCCCACCTAGTTATCTGTTTAGTCAACACCTAGCAAGACAATTTTCAAAAAGATACACCAAACATATTAGTATGGTTTCACTGATGTAATCAGTGGGTTTTGTACTATTATTTCTACTTGGGGCATGTTCTTCAAGTAAGCCTACACCTTAGATAGCTTGCTCTTTTCACACAATCATCAATATTTGGAATAATGATTTGCATATGGTCTGGACACTCTCAAATTGCTCCACTTTCAATCGTTTTCTTATACTAGCAAAGATAAGCAGGTGATTTGCATTTGTTAATTTTATGATTTATCAAAAATGTGGAGGAAGTATGTCAACATAAGTAATATTTACTTACAGCATGAATGTTACACACCCATTCATAATAAAAAAATAAACATAATTAAGAGAAAATATTTGGGGCTATATATATTTTTTAATGGCATATTAAGAAAATAAATATGACAAGCAAAGACAGATTCATTATCCCACTTCCATGATTAGTAAACAGTAAAATTAACATGCTTACTTACACGCCTCTATGAAAAATACAGCCACCTTAAAATCATTTTTTCAAATGCTCTTACTGGAAAAGCCACATAAAAATCAACTCCCCATTCTGTGTAGGACCAGGGAACATATTCAGAGGAGGGCAAAGGACCCAATTAGCAAGATGGGCTAAAAAATAGTAAGACAAACAGATGGACACATATGGCAGCTAACAGTGTGTCAAATTCTTATGAACTAAAGTTTAAAAAAACCAAAACCCTTATACTGATTTTGTATTCCCAAAAGATAACTAAGCATAAATGAGCTGTGGGGTTTTTATTTTGGTCTTATTGAAACAGTAATTTTCAGTTATCAATGCAGTGAAGGTTCTGTGTCACTCCCTCAGAAACAATAATAATTTCAAACTTTGAGATATATATTTCATAGAGTCATAGTATGGTTTGGGTTGGAAAGGACCTTAAAGACCATCAAGTTCCAACCCCCTGCCATGGGCAGGGACACCCTCCACTAGCCCAGGTTGCTCAAAGCCTCATCCAGCCTGGCCTTGAACACCTCCAGGGATGGGGCATCCACAGCTTCTCTGGGCAGCCTGTGCCAGTGTCTCACCACCCTCACAATGAAAATTTTTTCCTAATATCTAACCTAAATCTACCCTCTTTCAGTTTGTAACCATTACTCCTTGTCCTCTCACTATACTCCCTGATGCAGAGTGTTTCCCCATCCCTCCTTCTTCTGCACCAAACATATTTAATGTGTTTGGTGCAGAAGAAGCACCTCTGATAACTGACTACCTCTGAAGGATGCTTCCCTCTATTCAGTAGATTGCAATGAAGCTTATGTAACAACGCCAAGAAATAACAAATCTCACACCTCATTCCTAAACTAAAAATTACAAAAAGTCTGTATAGTGCATTTTTGTGTTAGCCTGGGCTAATAACCATAAACTATAGACTCTTTTATAAGGGATGTAAAAATCTCCATGTTTCACTTCATAAATTAAATAATAATTGAAAGAAGGAGGATGTTTATTTTATAAGGAAGTTTATGAAGCCGCAGAAAATTTACACTAAAAAAAAAAATCTCAAAAAGTTTTACAAATTAGCATGCTTTGAGAAGTTTACAGACTTCAAAGCAGTTACAGCTAAAATTTTTAGAAATTGCTCAAACTATAGCAACGCAGAGAATTTGGAAACTATAGACTATTTGCCGCATGTTTTTTGTTTTCTTTATAGTACTTATGAAATCAAGAGGAAAGCAGAAAAGGATTTAATGACTGTGAGGCAGTAGCAAAACCTCATGCCAACACCTCTAAAGAATCAGAAAGGGCCTAAACTGAGAAAACTGTGAATGTGCCAGGTGTGCTGCCGGGAAAGAAAATGCAATCGAGCTATAAAGTAGAAGCAGCAACTATAGAAGTCCCAGACAAGCTTAGGGCAAAAAATGAAGGCTTGGTGTACCACATCAATCCTCCTGTCAGTTCTCTCACTGCCTTAGTAACTGCTCAGGATGTGGCTAGAATCTAGTCACAATTAAGGAACAATTAAAGAAACACCAGGACCCTATACAGTTACAATATGACATCAAGCTTTTTTTTTTTTTTAATAACCAGAAAACAAGCAGTCTCCTTAGAAAGGTATTTAAGTTCCTATAAAACCATTTTTAAAGTGAGTTCACAGAAGTTTCCCAAATTGTAAACAGTATATTATATTCTACTGTCTATAACCAAAAGTTTACTTTCCACATCAAAATCTGATTTAATGAGTAACTATTGAACTCCATTTGAGATTAAATTTGCTAGATATTAGGAAGAATTTCTTTACTGAAAGAGTGATCAGGCATTGGAACAGGCTGCCCAGGGAAGTGGTGGAGTCACCATCCCTGGAGGTGTTCAAGAAACGTGTAGATGTGGTGCTTAGGGACATGGTTTAGTGGGTTAGGTGGTGTTGGGTTGGACTTGATGATCCTTGAGGTCTTTTCCAACCTTAATGATTCTATGGTTCTACATGACACTGTGCTCAGGAATAACAGCTTGGGGAAAAGCAGGAGGAAAAGGGGCAGCATTTTGAGTTACAGTATTTGTCTTCTCAAGCAACCATAAAACATGTTGAAACCCTGCTTTCCTGGAAATGACTAAACATCCACCTGCCAATCAGAAGAATTGAATTAATTACGTATTTTGCTTTGCTTGTGTGCAGAGCTTTTGCTTTACCTATTAAACTGTCTTTAACTCAACTCACAAGTTTTCCCACTTTCGCACTTCTGGTTCTCTTCTCCATCCCGCTGTGGGGAGGGAGCAGGTAGTTGTGTGGTGCTTACCTGCCTACTAGGACTAACCTACAATGGCGGGAAAAACCGTAACTCCTGGATGTGACAAGCCACTTTGCATTATTTAGGGAGAGATGGTTTTCTTTTTAGAAACCACAACTATACCCCTCTGCCCTGTACATGCTTTGCTTTGTGGCTAGCAGCATTGTTCTTCCAGTAGATACTGAGGTAGTTAAGTCTCCCAGCAGTAACAGGTTGTGCAATTATGTGGCTTCCTCCATCTGTTTGGGCTATGTAGAAATATAAAATAACACGGGTATATCTTTCTAGAGACTGTAGTTATTTGTCTGATCTTTGGATTGCAAGAATGCATTCCTTATCTTTACATCACTGTCTACTATACTACAGCTGTTAATTCTGAATTGTCAGGCAAATGAAACAGTATATTATGTGAAAATACATAAAAAGGTAGCAATGCCCAGAACTTCACAGTACAAGAGTATCCAAGTGAGAAGAATGAAGGACAAGAGGGAAAGGCATGGAAGCTGTCTGAAAACCAGCCACGAAACCTCAAGAAATATCTACTCACATTTTTATGCTCTGGTAACTTTCCCAGAGTCAGTCTTCTCTCCACGCATGACCTGGTCCAGGGACTGATAAGTTCACACTAGTGGCATAACTGGCGTTTTAGGACAGGATGAAGGACTTTTCTGTTAAGCAAAGAGGAATGGCACTCTACTGCTGATCTCAAGGGCCTAATCTGTTTTCCAGAAGACATCTAAAACAGCACAACATTTTGATTTACTAAAGGTAGACTACAAAAATACAAATAGCTGTTAGACCAGTGTGTCCCAGGCAGCAGACACAAACCAGTTCTTTCTTTCTCTTTTCTTCCTTCATCTGCAGAGTTTCAGAAAAACACACCTGAAACTGACTTCTGCCATCACTCTTGAGATCATAGCTGGTCATTTACCACCAGCTGGCACACAGTCCTAGTCAAAGCTATGTTCAAGTTCTCTTATTTATATATGTGATCTGCAATGGAATGACTCCAGCCTAGATATCCACAGAGAAAACAGCAGCTTTTATTCTTTCACTGCGTGTACTTCGAGATGCCAAGCCTGGGAAACAGAGTGCAGCTACTCAGGACTGAAGTGTTTGGTATCATTGCCCCCACCACCTCTGATCACATTTCAGACCATGGCTCATCAGTATCCAATCTCTATATGCTAGTCCATCTAGCAGGAAGATTCTTGGCAATGACTTCAGACTGAATTACAGTCTAACTTCCAGGGGATGGTAGAAAATGTACTGACTAAAGGAGAATTCTTTGACCAAACTCCAGGCCCGGGCAAGAAGGAAGAAAAGGACTGTGCCTAACAGTAATATGCGCTGCAATTGCCACAGTTACAAACATTGTGTAGAGAAAGCCATATAAACAGACCCCATCTACTACCCCAAGACAAACACAAACTCCCCTTGAGCATGTCCCCTGTAAGCTTAGTTGTTTTCAATACAGATGATTTGCAGATGCATTTTCTACAACTGACTATGAAAAGACACATATTCGATTCACTTCAGCTGAAGATATTCCTCAGGCACGAGCTGAGGCTGGCACACTCCAAAAAGTATCACTTATATTCAATAGGAACAGGTGGCCCAAAAATGGAAGAGCAGGTGTCAGATATCCTAGGCGTCTACACTGAAAAATTCTAGACCCAATCCTGATCTCACCTCAATAGGACAATCTAGTTCCATTTTCTCAACCAACAATCTGAACAGCGAGGGCTGACACTTGATGAAAGCAAACAGGCAAAGAGAATCATCCTTGGGAAGACAGCCATTACCTATAAAATTTGCAGTACGACATGATCACAGATGCCAAATTACATTTCATGTTAGCTCATGCTGCTGTATCCCATGAAACAGGATAACCCTAAAAAAACCACTCTGGGATCACAGCTTCACCAACAGTGACAGTTACAGAAACATCACGTCTAGGCAATTACCGCAAACCTATGGCTTATATAAACATACTGATGCCATCACGAGGCACACAAGAGGTAAGCAGTTCAAGAACAAAGAAGTCTATGTTGTTAAAGTCCAAAGTGTTCTGAAGAAGCCACTAGACCATGAAATGCTCCCGCTTATATGCGGCGGGGACGCAACTTATCTCTCCAAAGACTGTCAGGCTTGAGAAGAATGGACATGAGTCAGTCCCCACAAATCATCTCAAGGAACAGCTGTAGTCAGTGGATATATTTCTCTCTGAAGTATTTTTCTGATTATACTACAAAGTTAGGTTCCTTGTTACTTATCCACTGTTATATCTGAAAGTTTTATTCTTTGCAGCACAATGATCCAGCATGAACAGATTGTCTGGAGAGTGAACCTACTCAATATTAATGGACAGTCTGGCTGTTAGGGCATCTCTTGAAGATGAAGTGGTATGCTCCAAGATCTAGTAACTTTCTGAATTTGGCTTCCCACTTGTGTGTTCCTTTCTCTAGCCTATGATCAAAAAGGTGGATAGCTCATCAACTATACCTTTTTCCAATCAGTACTCTCCCATGTAAAATACCTCCTTTGCTTCTGTTCTGGAGAAAGAATTTTGGACTTCTAAAATTTATAGCCACTGCATCATATATGTCTATTTTACATTAATCATATGTGCATTATACACCAAGCCATAAATTATTTTAGAGACCTGTTGAACTATGCACAGTAGGTTATATTTAGTACAGCCCAATGCCTCCCAAAATATTCCCAATAAGAAGTACCCTGGAGATAAGGGATACCTTGCTAGTCATTGTGCCAAGGTAAGCCCTCATTACAAGACTGTATTTGGGTTTGTATATTTTATAAATCTGTATACAAAAAGTTCAATGTTACACACAATATTTCCTTTCTTACAATCTAATAAAAATTAGATTATATTTAACTTGGTTTTACTTAGCTTGCAGCAGGTAAATTGTAATTCTTTATGGTACTCACATTTAAATCTTTCAAGAACTTTAAGAAACATAGCCTATCAATACAACTTAAATTCTTAACATAAAATCCTGAAAACAGTCTGCCAAAACACATCAATATGAAGAAATTTATATTCATTTGGTTGTGACCTGTAATTTTTCAGGATGACAGGTTGGACATAAGATGTACTTGCAAAGATCACATATTCCCCTCTTGGAAGGACAGCTTCCATAGCATTTAACCTGTCCTTGACATCTGCTGACGTTTATTCTGTCCATTATTACCTATTATCCTGTACCAAATATCTCTTACAATACTTTAAACAGGTGTGATATATTTTAAGAATATAAATATTCCAAACATCTAATATTTACAAATATATACGATTTGTTGCAAGACTGTGACTTTCTCAACAACAGAATTAGTCCTTTTACCCATGCAACATATGTGAGATATCTGCTTTTACAAATTCTTGGAAAGGGTGCTTGCTCATTAGCAGTGCATGACTATAATTCACTTGATACTTCGCTTTCTCTCAGCTACTCTCTTTTCCGAAGAACTTTCAGTGTCAGGCTACAGGATGAACTAACGGTATCTGCAACAGTTTGGAACAGAAGCTTGTTCATTTACATGATTTCGTAATGAGTAGAGACAATTACTGACTTTTTAACACTACTTAGAAAAATTTAATAGTACTTAAAAACTGGAAGGCTATAAAACATGTCTTGCTTAGATAAAAAGTCAACACAGACCACCAGAACTACCACATCAGTATTAATCTGCAGTATCACCAAAATCACTTCATTTCAGGGAAGATTCAACCACTGTCAAACAGGCTGCTCTTTTGCTCCATTTGTAGGACTTCACTTGCTCCTACCTACAGGAAATGGAACTCTGCTTTTCCCTGGACATGAAAGCATTTCAACTACTTCCATTTTAATATTTTCTGTTGGATGAGCATCTGAACACTTTGTAACATTTCCAAGTGTCATAAATGTCATTTGCGAAGGGAGTCATCATCACTCAATTAAACATTTGATCCTCACAGATTTTCTGAAACATTACTCATAATGAAATCCTAAATATAATGCAGGAAAAAGAAAATTAAACTTTTCCACTTTCAGCTGCTCTACTACCAACTCAAATTCTAGTTTCAGAACCTCTTACTACATTTTTCATAATAACCCAAGCATTTCTCAGTACAAGGCAGTTCTTGAATTTAAAGCAGTTATCAGCACTGATACAGAATATGTAACATGAAAGTTTAAACTTTATTGGCAAATACATATGTTCAAAAATACTAGATTTTAGTTATTTCATTAGTCTTGTGATTTTATAAACTGTTTCAAGCGTCCTCTTCAAATAATGTCATGTTTAATAGTGTGATGCTGTAGCATGTTAAACCTGTGCCAGCAACAATCCGTAAGGACAGTGCATGCATGTTCCCATAGCATTGTGCTTGCTGTGTCTAACAGACTTACACCAGCAGCAGTCTCAGCAATTTCCACAACAGTTGCTGAAACTCTAACACCTGCATATATCTGCACACACCTCTATTCAGAGAGATATATACTACGTGACCCCTAACTCTTTTGGGATATACTGTCCACTTTGTAGAGATACAAAGACAGTCCTTCCATGTTAGAGGAGACTTATTTCCCCTACAGTTAAGAGCATACCACTTCCCAAAACTGTTATCAGAAAATTATTATTAACACCCATTATGAGTGGATAAATGGAAATGCTTTGGGTACTTTTCAGACATTTTTACATACCAGGGTCGTGTTTTTCCAATACATAGTTTCAGTTCAAGATTCTATTTTTTTTCCTGTCAACTGATTCTAGAGAATGATACAGCATAAAACTGTTTTACAAGAAAGGTGCCTTAGAGTATCTGAGGCATCAACATGAAGCTACCAGATATGCGAGATTCCTGTCCTTCTACAGCAACAACTACTGTCCAGACAAGACATCATAGGGCCCAAATGCCCATCTTAAGTCAACTGATTTGTGCCCTAATTGTCTATTTCAAAAGTAGTCTTGGAACTCTTTTTGTTAAGTTTTTATCAGCTACAAACACAAGAACAATACATAACAAATATGCATACCGCCAATTATGCTGTTCCTCTGGTAAATAAGAAGAAAGCTGACGGGAAGATTCTTTCTCAGAAAGGACACTATTGCAGATCAAGCCCGAAGACAGTGTGTGTGATAATCTTTGAATCCTTCCAAAGTTTTAGCAGGTCTTAAATTGAAATTGGATTTGAAATTCCTTCAGGGTCCGTTAACCATTCATAGGAAGGACGTACAGACCGTTGTACTGCTTGAGAGATACCTTGATATTTACAAAGAAGTTTCAGTAGAATCTTTATTCCTATGAAAAATCTGCATAGGGGAGACATATCAAAAATATTTGTAGCGTCGTTAGCCTCTGTAAATAATATTAGTTCAATTGTTGCAATTCATAGGTAAAAGATAGATAGAAAAAACACACAGCAGCTCCACCTGCCAAGACAAATTCAGGTTACAAGGAGTAGCCTTCAGCTAATTACTAAATCTGTATTATCTTTTCAGAACTTTTTGCCACATGAATAAAATGTAATTGCCAGGAAAAATGAATGAATCACAGACACAGCTGTGAGGTAAGCTTGGAGTGAACTCATCCAAAGCTGTATTCCTATAGCTCCACTAGGTATTCCAAAACCTCATCGAACTGCTAGTTAAATGAAAAGAGGATTTTGTATGCAGTCATAAAAATTATTTTAGTCCAGTCACTTCTGCTGTTAATTAGGATTTTCTGCACACTGTGCAAAAAGACTCTGAGTCCATGATCATCATTTACACAGCGAGCTGGAAGCTGCAGTACTCATGGTAAAGAGACTGACCCTGAGTCAGAGATTAGACCTGAAAATGACAGTGCAATCAATAAACCCTAATGACGGATAGATGAGAAGATTTCACAGATGGCCTCAACTCTTGGATATTTGCATGAGGAGCTGCTTTCTGGATAGACATGGACCTTGAAGCAAGCCTGCCAGCCAAGAGTGGATGCAGCAAATGTCTGCTGGAAACATGGTCTGGAAAAATGAGAAAAATTTTCTGCATTTGTTCACCAGCTTGATGATAGGACTAAAGAAAACACATGAATCAGCATGCATGTCCAAAAATTATCATCTGGCAATATAAGGTCTTCAATCGGTTTTGCATTCATCACAGATAAAAGTCTGGCATGCTCAAAAATATATGTGCAGGTGCCAAGTATATAAGCAACCTTATGCTTAGGCACACTTGCATTTTTTGTTGGAATAGGGGACTGAAGAGATTTGTTATTACATATTTTTGGACTCAGTTGAGCAAACAATAACAGTATATGCTGGTTTTGGGTTACTGACTGAACTGGCTGCAAGTTAACCTATCACTCAAACACCAAGAAAAGGAAAAAATATCCTGAATAAAGAACCAGACAAATGTTGCCATAATTTACACATACTTTCAAAACATTCCAAAGAATTTGGTAAGTGTTGTGTAAGAGGCATTGTAAAATAACAGTAACAATTCCAAGAAAAGTGTTAGATATTCCCTGTGTCTTAGATAGATTACCACAAGAAAAAATAATCCCCAAACTGAGAACTGGTATACTGGCTTTGGCTGGGACAGAGTTAATTCTCTTCAGAGTAGCTGGTATTGGGCTATGTTTTGGGTTTGTGCTGAAAGCAGTGTTGATAGCACAGGGATGTTTCAGTTATTGCTGAGCAGTGCTCACACTGAGCCATGGCCACTTCTGCTTCTCACGGAACCCCACCAGTGAGTGGGCTGGGGGTGCACAAGAAGCTGGGAGGGGACACAGCTGGGACAGCTGAGCCCAACTGACCAAAGGGATAGTCCATACCATAGGACACGAGACATTACCACCACTGCAGACAGGCTTGGCCTTTGCCACAGGCAGGTCCAACTTGGAGCCGGGGAAGCTTCTAGCAGCTTCACACAGGAGCTACCCCTGTAGCCCCGACCCCCTCAACTCCCAAAAAAAACCCTGCCACACAAACCCAATATATTGGTTATTTTTGTATGATTTACATAATTGCAGTTTCCAAACCTAATTCTTCGATTTCAGAGGCTGATACGTGTTACATGACTTAAATCACCAGCAATATTGACAAATATATTAATGTGAAACATCACCGTGAGCGTCTCCACTGAAGTGGAAAAAAATAATTAGATCTTCAGTATCACTCTGTTAAATCTAAACCTCTACATACCAGCAGAAAGTAAATTTAACACCAAATGTAATATAATGATAATTTGTTAAAAGGTTGTAGATTGATAAGATTATCAGGGACATAGAGCCCCAATAGACAAACAGGTTTTTTAACACTAATTGTAGCTTTCCTCTAATGTTTTCATCAATGTGGAAAAATGTTGACCTTGTATGACCTTTAGAAATTATCTAAAACATAGTAGTTAATCAAATAACTCAATAATTTGGCATATTATTCTCCATTACTTGCTGACTAAAGTCACTTGCTATGAATAATTGGCAGAAACAAAAAGTAAAACCAGCATTTATATTACCTTGGTAATTTTCATGAGGTTTGTGGACAGCATTGTAGTTACAAATAGTATACATTATATGATTGCAAGGTACATTGCCCAGGAGTATTTTGACCTGACATTGAAGAAAAGGTATTTGGTTGCTCAGTGAAAACTACTGTATTAAAAAGAATTTCTAAACTAGAAGCCTCAACAGCACTTTCCTTCCTTGAAAGTTATGATGTTTTGTAATAAAATCTTTATAATAGAAATACATACTACTCCTCCTTTGGGCTTTATAATAGCTGATGAAAGACAATAATATTTATTATAAATAATATATGTATTATACAATACCTATGGACCAAAACCCATTGCATTGGCTTTATTTTAAAAATAGGTTACAATACCATATTCACAGAATCACTATCAGCAATTCATTGAGAAACTGAAAGACTTTGTTAAGAGGGGCTCCTCCAGTCTGTCCTGATAGACAATATTTATCACTTATTAATAAGTCAAATGACAGATCATTCTTGTTAGATCTGAGCATGACATTAACCCAAGGAGAGCTAGGAGCCAGAGCGAGAAGTCCTGGTATACAGGACTAAAATTCAGAATAATCATGCCAAGCTGAAGACATGATCTAGGAGAAAATTAAGATGCAATTCAAGAAGGTAAATAGTTTAGCTAAGAATAATCAACTGAGAAAATACAGGATGAAGACAAATAATGTGTAGCTATTCTTCAAAACAGTATTTTGGTAGTTAGTTACCAGGAGGCAAAAGGGATCAGCAGTAGAATATTCTTGCATAAAAGAAAACACACTGCCTTGAAGTGTAAACCAACCTTTATAGTTTACTTGTGGGTAATTCTACAGCTTTCGTTTGGTTGCTGGTTTGGTGGTTTTTTTTTTTTTTTTTTTTTTAATAGAGGATACTCTACCTAAGCAATACAGAAGAAATAAAGGAATTCATCAGAAAATATTAACGGCCAGAGGTCTAGAAAAGGTGACATAAAAGGAAAAATTAAATAATCAGGAGTCTTTCAGTTGAGAGGAAACTGACTGGACATGTAACAGAAAACAGAAAAACACCCAGAATGGGTATGCAAAATAAAGGTTCACTCCGCTCATTCTGCAGGAATACTGCTTGTTTGTGGCCACCAGAAGGAATCTTTTCCCTCACTTTCTACAGATTTACAGTAGGTACTCCTCAGTGCTTGGGTGTTGAACTTTTAACCCAGATGGATTTCTTTAGTCACTATTCCATTTTGTATCAGTCTTTTGCTTCTACAGAAACACTACACTCGGTTAATTCGTTTCACCATTATTTTACCCAGTCCAACCACACCAGACAGGTTTAACAATGAAGTAACAAATTATGCTTCAAGAGAAGGCTTTAAAATATAGCAGTACAAGGTTTGCATACAGCTACAAGAAAAATGCTGTATATGCAACCACAGTTTTCAGGTAAAAGCAGATACTCAACTGTTTCTCCAGGTATACCTTTACACCAAATGCTCAAGGTATGCGTTACCTTCAAAAGCTGTTAACATAGCTTTTCTGGCAAAAGTTCATGTTCAAAACCCCCTCCATTTCTAAATTCCTCCTTTTTCCTTTTACCAAACTTCCTGCACTTCCATACTTTAATGGCATTTTATATGCCTCCCTTGCTTCACCTGGCCATTTTCTTTGCTTAAGATTTCACATGCTGCAAAAGAACATTTGTTTGACACAGTTATGCTTAAACTCCTGACTTCTAACACAAGTTCAGCTTTTGATAGCAATAGCTAAATACAATTTGGACATATTATCAGAACAGAAAGCTTACTGAAACAAAATGCTTTGTTTGCTAATATGTTAATAGAAGGCAAAATTCCGTACTCCACCTCTGCATAGCTTACACACTGCTGCATCAACAGTGCTTTTGGGAGTTTAACTGATATGCTGATATGAAGAAAATTAACTGAAATACCGGTTTACAGAACAGAGCACTAAATCCATAGGCAACCAAATATTAAGCCTGTACTCAAAATCTTAAATTAGACCCTACATCACTTCATTAATTCCTTCTTACCTCTTAGTTACAACCTAACAGTCATTTTACAAGCAATATATTCACCCTCAGAAAAAACACGCTGAAAAGTTAGTCAATGACAGTTTAGAGTGACACCTTCTTTTAATGCACTGCACATGCGCGCTCCTATGCAAACCAAGCTTTAACTGTCATGCTGTCAAGAAAAATGGTAATTCCCTAGTCATACCTATCTTTAAGGAAATAAGAACTACAGAACACTTTACAATAGAAAATTGTTTCATATGTTTAATAAAATCTGCCACTTGCATGAAAGCCCAGAAAGATGTTACATTTAAAGCTGACAATGAAACAAAAAAACCCAAACCCAACCAAAGAACAAAACATACAAGAGTGGGAAGCATTTCAAGTTTTATACATGCCTGTATCTCTCTCTCTCCTCAGCCCTCTCAGCTTAACAAAATATAGAATTCCATTAATAAAAAACTGAGCATGCAGAAGGCACACATACTGAGCCTAAAGCGTAGACCTTCTCAGGGAATGTAACTGTGTGTTTACTAAGAAAAGTCCCAATCTGAAAATCACCACAAGTATAGTGCCTTATCCATGTCCAATGCACAATCACAGGCATTATCTGCAGTAACAGATGTATGTTGCTCAATCTAGTCTGGTTTTGAATGCTCCCCTAAATTTAGTTCCAAATTTGTTATACTAATAAAAAAACACAAAACAAAAAACCAGAAAGCTATACATGCTTTTCTGATCTAATGAAATTAAACTTGTTGCACTTAATTTTTTCCTTTGGCTTTTGCAACAAAAATTGTGGAACTACCTTGGTTCTTAAAAAATTGGAAGTAAAACAGAACTGCAGACAACAATTCTTAAGGAAACTCTCTTCGATTTAACCAAGAGTTCGTACAGAACATTCTCTAGGAAAGGAGCCTTGCCTTATTTGAAATTATTAAAATCTTTTCACTCTCAGGGCAGTTTGCAATGTACAGGTCTTCCTCTGGGCTGGTAAGAAAGGGAACTTTTGAAGGTACAGATTTTTTTTGTTTTTCTCTAAGGTGGTTCAATGTTTTTTCACTTTGTAGCAAAGGTACCTAGAACCTCCGTGGGACACTCTGTTCACTTCTTACTCCTTAAAGGATTTTGGAAGAACTAAACAAAAAACACAAATCTGACTTATTGTCCTTCATATAAACTACGAGAAAGGTCAAAGAAAATCATTGTGAAATATTTAAAGTAGGATTTAATCTCCAACACTATTAATGATAATCCACATATTTTATCAAAAGTTTACACTTAATCCACAAATGTTGGGTTAAAACGCCCCAGCAGAGTGTGACCCACGAAGGGCGGCAGTGCATTCACAGTCACATCATGCAACACAACACACGGACTGAAGCCTCAGGTGTAGTCTCTGCCTTTCTTTCTGGTAACATTTTGTTTTCCTTCCCTATACACACCCACACACGGAGGTAAGGAAATTTCACAGAAGACTAAAACGTGCCTATGAAAGATGACAACACTGTACCTCTACACACACGTTATCACCGCTCGGTAACAAATGGCAACGGAGTGAAACAACTCCCGTCAACTCCAGCAGCACCGCTCCTCCCCCGCCACGGGAAGCCGCAGCACCCCCTGCCCACAGCGTTGTGCATCTCCCAACCCCAGGCTGCACCCGCTGCCCCACGCTCACCTCCCGCGGCGACCCTCTCCCCTGCTCTCTGCCCCTCACCCCCGCTGGAAACTTTCCGCCGCCCGCAGCACCGTCACCGCCCCCCGCCGAGGCGAAGGGGCCCGAGCGCCGCTCCCCCCCTCACGCCGGCGGGCACAGCACCACCGCGGGGGCCCGGCTGAGTTTCCAGGGCACGTAGCGGGTCTCGCTGAGGTCTGTGATAAACCGTCGGGAAACCCTACACCGAGGGCTACCTCCGCGCCCCCTCCTCCCCCGGCAAGCGGCGGGGATAACTTTTCCGACACCTGCCCTCTCCCGGCACTCCCGGCCGGCTGGGGCGGGGCGCGCACGGCCGAGGGGGAAGGTGTGCGGGGCGGTTACCTGAACGTCCCCGCTCGGCTGCGGGGCAGGGCAGAGTCCCCGCGATCCCCTTCATGCCCGAGGGGCTGGCCAGCCCGCCCAGAGGCACAGGTCTTCATCCAGCTTCCTCCCCTCAGGCAGCGCCTCCTTCACCCGTCCCGCCGGGGCGGCAGCCCCGGGCACTGGGCAGCCGCCTCTCTCGCAGCCTCCCCGGCGCGGCGAGGAGGGGTGGAGGGACAGGCGGAGGGAGGAGAAGAGGCCGAGCCGGGGGGCGGGAAACGAGCTGCGCCCTCCCTCTCTCCTCCCCACGCCGCCGCACGGACAGGCAGCGCCCGGGGAGAAGCTCCGGTTCCCGCCCCGCCGCCTTCCTCCTTGCCCGGCCGCAAACGGCCGCACGCGCGTCCCGCCGCAGCACCCGTGCGGCCCCGCCGCCCCACCGGCAGCAGCCCCGAGGCTCCGACAGGGCCCGGCTTTAAGAGGTGCAGGGCGAGCGCCGCTGCGCCGCCCCCCCTTCACCGAGCCGCAGCCCCGTCTCCCCACCTCTCGCGGGCGGGGGGTCCCGGCGGGCAGGGCAGGGCAGGCAGCAGCCGGCGCCTCCAGGGGGCGCCCCGTCCCTCCTGGCGCTCCGCGGAGTGCGCCTGCGCGGGGCCGCCAGCGGGCTGGGGCGGGCCGTGCCCTGTGCCGGGGCGGGAGGCGGCACGTTCGGGGTCGGTCTGAGGGACGCGGGGTCGGTCTGAGGGACGCGGGGTCGGGAGGAGTTTTCCTGGCGGGCTCTGAGGTGTGTGGTGGGAGCTGGGGCAGGACAGAGGTTGTGAGGGCACAAAAGGAGCAGGGCGTGGGTGCCGGAGGAGGTTGGGGAAGTGTTTGGCTGAAAGGAATGAGAGTGTTGGTTGTATGTGGAACAGAAATTACATTGTCCGTGAACTCTTTCCGTAAGAGTTGTGCAGTGTATCTTGCTCTGAACATAAAAGCATTTAGAAGAGTTCATGAGGATCAGCATTTGATTCATTACAAGTGCATCAGGTCTTATGCCGCAGGCTCACATGTGTCATCTGTCCTGTGCCGTTGCTTCTGTCGTGACTAAAACAAGGAAAATTTGAACTGTTACAAAATCCTCATGCATTTTGGAGTCTTTCAGAATTGCTTATACCTAACTAAAACAACTTTTGCCTTTTAATCTAGAGGCCACACTGATGTTTAGAAGTGTATTCTTCCCTGAGAGTGAGTGATGCAGCACACTCCAAATTTCCCCTTATGTGCTCAGAGAAGAACTTCTCCTGTGTGTTCTTAAAGAAGTTCAGAAAGATACTGAAGATAGATTCCAATATGACAGATCACTTACGAGTCGTAAGAAAATATATGAGCTTGTGAGAGCCCTCAGTCTTGTATTTCTGCTCTTCTGAAACACAATAGTCGGTTATTTTCCCATTGAAAAGAAGGAATTGTAGCAAATGGCAGCAAGAATAAAATAGCTGCTTTAGAATTGCAAAATTAAAGCCCGTTTCCAGGAAAATACAACAATTTTTGGTAATGCAAGTTGAGATGAAATAGTAATGAAGAAAGCCTCTATTAAACCACATAATTATTTAACATATTTTCTCTGTTAAAAAAGGAAAGTATCTCAGCCTTTATTTTAATATTAAACTTAGATATTTTTTTCTTAAACAAAAACCAGTTATGACATTGAAAATCACAAATAGGTTTTTCTTCTGTGTAGCTGGTGCAGGATATAAAGTTTCTTTGCAAAATATTAATTAATTTAGGATGAATGTAATAAAAAAAGGTACGAGTTGCTTATATGGGCATAAAGTGGGAAAAATACTTCAAAATCTTCTGTTGGTCAGGTTGCTCCAGGCCATGTCAGGCTGAGTCTTGAATACCTCCAAGTCCGTAGACAACCTCTCTGGGCAACCTGTTCCAAGACTGGATAACCCTCCAGGTATTTTTTTCCCTAATGTGTAATCAGAATTTCCCGTGTTACAATCTGTGTCTGTTTCCTCTCATCCTGCACCAGGGCACCTCCAAGAGCAGTCTGGCTCCATCTTTCCTGTATCTGCTGATTAATTAATCTGTATTTGCATAAACACATTATTGGATATATTCCTAACTGATGAGAGAGCCAACTGTCCATTTATTTCTATAAGATTTTGGGAGCAGGAGAGCCACCACTTTTCCTCTGTGTCTTTAATAGAAGCACCCGGGATGCTCCGTGCAGAACTCCCATGTTGGGTCCTTTGAGCTGTTTTGCTTCATCTCAGGTGGGATCTTGGCACTGAGCTATGGAAATCAAATTGTTCTGGGTACATGTAGACAGAGAACTGTTGGTGACGAGAAAGCTTTATGTCGAATAAGGAACCCCATATGATTAGGTGTGCCAGGGAGAAGATTTTTTAGCCTGAGTTTTGTCTTAGGCACCGAATACCGATGCAAATCTTGTTTTAAGAGTCATGATAATAGGCTATCTGTAGGGTCAGGTGCTCTTTGATATGCCTTAAGGGTATCGTACCTGACACTCAGCTGCCACGCCGGCAGTGTGCAGCTTCCCTCTATGTCCTTTGTCACCTTGCCAGCCCCACATGGATTTCTTGGACAACCTAGGACATCTCAAATTACATTAGACACTTGTACGTGGGCATATGCTTATCCCCATTATTTGTGTTTTTTGCTCCTGTTCTAAGGGTGAGATTCAGTTTGAGATTAAGAAACCTTCATGCAAGTGGCCACACGTATCTATCCGTAAACTAAAGATGTAAGCTTCCGTTACCATCAGTGGGGATTGGAGACTTCACTCATTTGCTTTCACAGCTAAGCGAGCGTGGTGTGGTCTAGCGTATCCAAGACAGCCGTGGGATCTACCAGATGTGAGACAGGATTTGTGAGAGACCGCTGTCCTTCTATAGGGTGACAGCTGGAGGCCAGTTAAAACACCTACAGGATCTCAGATGGCAGTAAACATTCCCTGGCTAGCTGAAAGCTTGTTACATGCTTATTTCTTTCCTCACTTCGGGGATATACTGTGGATGTCTTTTCTGCTTTCTGCTGCTTCTGCTTCACTGTGCAGTAGTATGTCACCCTGCTGTCACCATTCAAATATCACTTCATTGAAAATTGGCTTGTTTATGAATTGCATGTTTTATTAAAATCAATTTAAACACAAATTGCACTCCAACAGCATACTTTTATGTCATTCAATGTTATTAGCAAAGATATTATGCTTTTTCCATGCTTCACTGATGCTTATTCTGAACCAACGAATAAATATTTCATTAAATATTTTATGAAAACGTAATGAAAAGTACAACTCCTTCCTTCCACCCAGTGTTTGTAGTACATGAAATGTGCTTTGCAGACTTTTGTCTCCAGTTTTGTTAGGTGCAGTTGTTTCTTGTTTTCCTGTCTTCCTTTTAGTCATGTTTCTCTGAAGTTACAAATATATTTGTAAAGAGCATTTACTTATATTTAAGGCCATACATTTCTCTTTCACCGTGTATACAACAATAAATCATCTCGTTAAGTAACTTGAGGGGTACATAATGAGCATTTTGGGATATAAACTTTATTGTATATATGAGCTGAAAGTATTTTTTGACTAGTGGGATTAATTATATATCTCACAGATGCCTGTCATGCACTCTGTTTACACTACAGGGAGATGAAATAGGATAGTTAATTTTCTTTTATTCTGTTAAAATGCCAAGGTTTAATTAAACTGCTTCAGCTTAAGTGTTGCCCAGCTACTTTCAGCTGTCAGGAAACATACTAGAAATTGATTTGCCATTGCCTACACACCCAAGAAGGCATTCAGCAAGCATTGTAATTTCACTCCGAATTGTTTTTGTTAATCATAGCTACTTTCCGATTTCTAAAATTTGTATGAGAAACAGA
The DNA here is from genome assembly GCA_013400615.1 of Syrrhaptes paradoxus. NCBI lineage: Eukaryota > Metazoa > Chordata > Aves > Pterocliformes > Pteroclidae > Syrrhaptes > Syrrhaptes paradoxus. Next base: position 241,423 of record VZTO01019929.1, on the reverse strand, counting down.
GTGTATTAAAATAAGTTTCATCCATATGCTCAGGGAGCAAAAACAATGCAGGTGCCAAATAACTGAAATTTCCATTCAGTTTTGTATTAACAGCTGGGTTTTGCTTTTATATAAGATTTTTATAATATTGAAATATCATGCATTTTTGAAGATTCTGAATCATTCTTTCGGGTATACAATAACAATTCGGCAATGTCATGAATTAGCAAGACAATTGCAAAGCAATAAAGCCATCATGTTTACAATTATGAGAAATAAATATGTGGCAACAGACAATGAAAACTAACTGTCTGCTTGAAGCAATACATATTTATATGTAATGTGTAATAGCCACAATAGAACGGATTTTCAAAAAAGTCAAAATGTGACATTAAGGTTGCTCACTTCAAGCACTCCACACCCAGCCTTCAGTCAACCATTCTGAAGAAGAGAATGCTGAATCTGCATTTCTGTTAAAAAAAGCACAAACCCAAAAGCTAGATATATAAGGAGGCCCTTAGTGCTCTCTTTAAACCCTCAGGGGAAAAAAAAAAAAACAAAACAAAAATCCTTTTTCCTCTACAACCCATATGGTTTGGCTATCTGAGTTCCTAGTGCAAGCTCCAGTCCAGGTCTGTACCCAGGCTGCTTTTAATGTGCACAGAGCTGCGTGGAGTTTGTCAGCGTTGTGTTATCACCTTCTGCACTAATGAGAAGGTAATGGTCTCACATCAAATGTCGTAATTTGCACAGGAATCATTGCATAATAGGAACAATAATAGTAACCAGCACTGTCTGCACAGGGCTTACTCCCGAGGTTTGGATCCTGTATTAGGTCTGTTACTGAGATTTCATTTTTGATCCAACCTTCCTGCTTTCCATTCCCCAAGGGTAGCTAAAAGCTTCTCAGTGGTTTCTGCGGCTGTGATCAACGTGGGGTCATTTGGAAAGTTCTGTATCTCAGATGCCAGGAAAGCATGAAAATTCTGAAGTTCTTAGTCAAGGTACTGATGGCTCTTAATCCTAGCCTATAAATTAACTATGGATAAAGTGTTTTCCTGTGTGGGAGAGTGAGGTTCAGATACCTGATTCAAATCAGATGGGAGCTGAGCTGTAGCTGTTTCCCAGCCTGTTCCCTTCAGCCCAGTTAGAAATGTCAAATTCTTTTTGAAAGGCTGAGCTTGGATTCGCTTCTCTATTTGTAGTTTCTGCTGCCTGAAAGTTTCCGTGTGCATTTTGCAGTTTATATTTAAATTTCTATATACATTGAGTATTTCTTACTGCTCTGCATAGATCTTTTCAGTAGTTAAAAGTTGTTTTATCAGGTTGCTGATAGAGTAATGGGAATTGAAATTATTTTGAGTTGAGCAGAAAGATAACATTTGTGTTTCTTTTACAACTAAGATGGAATGAAGTCGCGTTAAAAGGAGTGGAGCTAGTCTGTAGCTGTGTATAAGGGCATTTCAGAGTCAGCAGCGAACCACCACCATTCAGAAATGTAATTTTTAACAGTTTTTTACCGTGGTGTTAGTTTGAAATTTTGCTATGATTCAAGCACAATGAGTGCTTGTCGAATTAAACCACATAGTGCAATTTTCTTAAACTGTCAGAATTAGTTACTCCTTTGTGTAATTAGTATCACTCTCCATTGACTATAGAGAGGGCCTGGACTATGTAGAGGTTTTGAATAAGTCTCGATGAGTAAATGGGGATAAAATGAGGAAACAGGGATTCTAAGCCGTGTATTAAAAATCGTTAAAAATTGTTTCTACTGACAACATGTGAAGAAGCAAGGCTTTTTTTATGCTGCATGAAGTTTGCATCCATGTTACCATATAGCTCCATAACATGTCTATGACATAACTCCAGTATGTTTACTTGCAGAGGTGTTCCCAGTGATGCACTGATGCTGTAAAGACCACCTGAGGATCACAAAAAAGTAAACCAANTCTGGGGGGAGCAGCATTACTACCCTTATAATGTTCGTGGTACAAACAGTATTGCAGCATTACGAGCTCTAGCAACACTTTGCAACCCCAGAGATTGAACAGGAGAGCCCTTGCGCAGATAAAATTGTTGCTCTAGTGCTTTGTGGTGTCGTTTGGACATTCTGAGTAGGGGCTGAAGAGAATGGGGAGAGCACTGAGTGTCAGCTCAATACTGTTGTCCTGAAGAAGGTGCATCATGAGGGTTATCCTGATAGATTCTCCATCTCATTAATTGTAACAATCTAATTAAATGCATGCAGTAAAAACAGAATCACAGTGAAATGGTCACGTAGTAGCTCTCTTGTCTCTACCATCTCTCTTCAGAGTTGGCTCCAAGTTAATTACGAGGGTTACGTTGATGCATGGTGCAGTGCACTTGCGTCATGTTTTCCCAGACCTTGTCCTCTTTCTCTTAGTGTTAGTTTCAGTCAGATAATATTGATGTGTCCCGCCAAACACCATCACAGAAGCATGCTGCCACCTGGCTGTTGTTATGAGACTAGATTAATTTTAAGATTAATTTATTATGAAAAGTAGTATCTGACAGATTAGGTCTTCATGGCCTCAGTGACCCCTTTTTATGCACAGCCTTTCCATTGCAAGGTTTCTAATGGGACATTGAACACTTCTCTGCATCACGGTGCCTTCAGAGATGTTGTAATGATGCCAACATCTTCATTCCATTTCCATTTTTATCTGATTAATGCATGTGTAACAATTATCTTATGGCAAAGGTCACCACATAACAGGCTACATTTGCTTCCCTGGATTGAATGAAAATCATGTGCATGGTACTTTTTGCTGATATCTTGTCCTTTATCATTTGGAATTTATACAGGTAATGGTGCAGAATACAGCAGAACAGACTGACATATGGATCAGAAAAGAATGACGGCCTGTTCCCTGGAGAATAGAAAGGTCATCTGGTCGTCCCATTTATACTTCAAGTAATGGAGAAAACAGATTAGCCTGTATTGAGGCTTTGACGTGTAGTGAACGAAAAATGTAAAATGGGATTAGTGGGTCACACAAATTGAATACAACATATTTGCTTGATGAGGAGTAGCATGTCTTCATGCTTTTCTCACACTCTTCAGCCTCTGGAATATAAAATTCCTGATTTGAATCTTGGTTTGCGCTGTGGAGGGGCCAGTTAGGAGAACAAATTCATAGCTGATACGGTGTTTTTTCCATTAAATATAAGTGGGAGTATTGGAACCTCATATGACCTGGAAAAGGGGATATTAACTAATTCTGATGCACAGATCTGTCCTAGTTTTTAAAATTGTTCTGGATTTATACAGAGTGACTGAGTACAGAGTGCGTAGATCACAGATTGCAGCCATAAAGCAGGAAGCTCGTTATTCGGCGGAGGTGCGTGTGGTCTCCNGACATATGGATCAGAAAAGAATGACGGCCTGTTCCCTGGAGAATAGAAAGGTCATCTGGTCGTCCCATTTATACTTCAAGTAATGGAGAAAACAGATTAGCCTGTATTGAGGCTTTGACGTGTAGTGAACGAAAAATGTAAAATGGGATTAGTGGGTCACACAAATTGAATACAACATATTTGCTTGATGAGGAGTAGCATGTCTTCATGCTTTTCTCACACTCTTCAGCCTCTGGAATATAAAATTCCTGATTTGAATCTTGGTTTGCGCTGTGGAGGGGCCAGTTAGGAGAACAAATTCATAGCTGATACCGTGTTTTTGACAATTTTCATTAAATATAAGTGGGAGTATTGGAACCTCATATGACCTGGAAAAGGGGATATTAACTAATTCTGATGCACAGATCTGTCCTAGTTTTTAAAATTGTTCTGGATTTATACAGAGTGACTGAGTACAGAGTGCGTAGATCACAGATTGCAGCCATAAAGCAGGAAGCTCGTTATTCGGCGGAGGTGCGTGTGGTCTCCCAAACGACAGACACCGTGATGAGTTGAAAGGAGTAGGATGACTCTTGTAGGAAAGGAGGCAATGTAAGTTATGCAAAGAGCAACTGATTAATGTAAACACATTGTAAGTAAATGATTAATAGGCATGACTAATACATGAATTAAGTCATATTTTTCAGCAGCAAACACTGTGGTCTCACATTTTAAAACTGTGTATAATTGCCGTGATTATGCATGCAAATTAGATAATGACACATACAAGTAGCCACTTAGATGCACAACTGTCCATTTGCATATAAATTTGCATGCAATCACATTATAGGCTCATTAAGTACAGAACTTTGATTAATATTGTGAGTGCTGTCATTCCCTGAAAGAGGTAGATCCTCAGAGAAAAGTAATTTATGACCATACAGTTAAATAGGGCACCTAAGTGCCTGAAAACAAATTTAAAGTTAGACAGGCAAACCTTAATTCTAACATTTTCTAGTCTCTGAATGGTTAATTTTGCAGCCTTAATGTTTTTGGTTCTTTAACATTGCTTTTAAATTGTGTAATTAGCATTCAGACTGAGCCATAAATACAAGCAGTCGTTTTTTGTATCTAAACAGATTTTTAAGGTGAAATCATTGTTCTTGTGATTTTGAAATCTTAATGTGCTTCAGGCTGCTGTGACCAGGCTGGGTAAATGTTNCTTTTGTTTTTTTAAAGCCTGTCCTATTTTCACAAGATGACTTAGTCATTTAGAATCTAAGTCCCAGGGACTGCCATTGGAGTTCAGACTCTTAAATCACTTGCATGTCTCTGGATATCCTGTCCAAATCTCTTTGTTCCTAAATGTCTAAGTAGCATATTTTAATAGTCATGTAATTATCTAAAATATGTATGTTTTGCTTTCCTATGTGTAGGGTACTCATACATTCCTGAAGTGTTATGATAATTCCTGAATTTATTTAAATTACAAGGTTTTATTTAAAAGTATCCATTGTATAACAACAATTAATTTGCATTAATATAATGAGGTATTTAGTCTAAATTATTCTAGTGAGAGTAGTTATGAAAATTGTTTTGAAGGATTTATTTTCCACTTACGAGTTTCTTTCTTAATGAAGATTACATCCTCAAAGGAGAACAAGCAATTGATAAAAATGGTTTTTTGCCTTTCTGTAACATTTTAACTCCCATTATTTTGTTCTAGAATAAGACATTAAATCTTTGCAATTCGAGACAATGAAATAATAACTGTCCCTAAATCCTTACTGTAGGTCAAAGAGTTTTAAATTGTCAGCTATCTGATTATAAATCTCACCTAACATAGTTGTTCAAAGTCTCAGAATTTTCTTTTCTGCTTTGTTCAATTGCATGGAAGCAGTTCTCCTTTGATTATATTATACAATGAAAACAGATCTCTGTATCTGCCACATGCTAGCGACTTCATTAATACTGTAATAAAGTAATTTGCAACCCAGTGATGAGTCTTTGCTGATGAAGAGTCATAAGTCTGGAGGAAATACAAAAAGCAGCTGTTTTGTGAATGTATGTAATACTCCTTGGATACATCCATGGTCGGTTTTGCCCACATCAGAGATGGAGTGCATACTCTGACTTGTCTGCCATCCACCTGGTACCGTGATGATGATACTAATCGTAATGAATTCAGTGCAGCAGCATTCACTCCCTTCCTGCCCTAACACAAACCTATAGAGCTGAAAAATTACACTGAAAAATTACAAATGTTTATTTTTTTTTCTTTAACCGTAAACTATCATACTTTCTTTTGTCTTCGTTCAAGAGAAGGTTCAAATCTGAAATTCAGAATAAAGCCCTCAAATGAATTTGGCTTAGTGCTACATTGTATCTGTTATTGTGGTTAATGTTAGTATTAAGAGAAATTAATAGTAATTTCTACTAATGTACTACTAACTAATGTGCTAATTAATGTTAGTATTTAGAGAAATAATTTGTTTTGGGTCAGTCAAGCTTTCTAAAACAATGTAGCTTATTAAAGAGTACAAATAGGAAAGCCTCTAAATTCTGCTTTGCTTTAGGTTCCAAGACATCAAAACAGAATTTTTGTAAATTGTCATCTAGTTAAAGAAAACATCAATTAAAGATAATCACCATTCGAATATATGAACTTGGCAATTTTTTTTTTAAATGATAGTGTTTCCTATGTAGTTTATGAGCTACCTGTGGCTGTTTGGCCTCAGCCTATGATTTTGGCAGGTGGAATCACACTTGATGGTCTAGGAATATATGTATCTGTCGTGGAAAACTTATGTTCCCAAGTGGGATGATATTAANAAAAAAAAAAAAAAGTTTTCATATTATTCTTGCAAGAATTCAGGTTCTAAAGAGTGTAGTCTAGAAAAACATAAATTGTCTTAGTAATGTCTTCCTAAGCTCTGCCTTTCTATACTGACCATTCAGAATACTGTTATGTTGCTATGGTTTTTGAACTAATGTTTCAAATCTGAATGCTTTTTAACAGGGAGTAAAGAGAGTGCCTCACACTTCAGAACACATTCTTACAAAGTGTTCAGCTTTCCATTTCAAACTCAGCAAAGGTCAGCAAAAAACCTTCAAATACTCGTGGCCTTTTTAGATAACATAGATATTATATACACACACATATAAAAACCATTTCCTATATATTTTTCAAGAAAACTATTTTCAAGTAAATATTTTATTAGCATACATCTAAGTAGGGCTAAATAGGTTATTTAGTTATTATAATGCAGAAGTTTCCTGATTATCTGACCACCAGCTTTATTCAAAGGCTTTGCCTGCATTACCCAAGATCACCAGGACTGTGTTGTGGCTCTTCCTTTTTCCTGAGGACTGTTATTTCTCTTGGTGCAGGGTAATGTAATTTCCATTTCAAATGGAAAAAAAAAGGCCTTTGTCTGAAGATACACTCTGAAGAGAAAACGAACCTCATTGTGGAGCTTTGGGTTCATTTTGAGCCCAGTTTCAAATGCATCTTTTATATTAAGGGGTATACAGCTATATATAAATATGTGTGCAATCTACACATTAAAAAAACCCGATTCATTGTACTAGGTCTGTTGCTAGGAGGCTTCAGACACAATGGTCTAGGTGACTAAAACTGAAGAAAACATAATTGTGATATTATCATGTAACAAAGCAGTTAGAAAAATGTTTTTTTTTATCTCTGAGCATATCAGAAAAGATGGTTTGGGTGCCTGAGATGTAGTCCCAAGCATCAATGCAGCAGTGTTTTACAGTATCACTATAAAACTACAGGAGGAAAGAGCGTTGCCAGGAGGCTCTGAGGACCTGACTGACAAAACTGGAGAAGTCGTCGTTCATTAGTACATTGCTGTGTTTGGAGCTGGGAGAGACAAACTGACCTGAGGCCAGGCCCTTGTTATTCCAGGCAATTATGCCTGACAGGTCTACTTAGAAATTTAACAGTGTTGGTTTTAGCTAATGAGAGGTTCATCGCTAGCTTAGTTCCAATGCAATTACTTTTACTCCCTTTTATGCTCTGATTTATTGAATTACCAACACATTTCTGGCAGAACTGGCCTCTTGCTTCCATGCAGCATGTCTGTAGATCATGTGTGTGACTGTGGACAAATAATAGATTATCTTTGGGATATCTTTACAAGCTGAGCTGGTTCGTTATGCTTCTCTAGAGCCTAAACCTCTTGACAGATGTATTTTCACTGTGATTAAGTTTTGCCTGGGGTCATACTAACACTTGTTCCAGCACAACAGTAAGACAGGGGTGGGTAAGTCTGGCTGTGGGCAGAGTAATGCTGTTCAACAAGTGTAAGCTGGTGGGAGCAGCCCTGCAGACACATGGCTAGCCAGAGATTCAACTGGGAGCTGCGGCATTCCAAAGACTGGGCAAAGCAAGTGGGAGGTGGTGAGGTACCTTCTTTGCCTTGTTATGGCTCCTGGGGCTGGCTTTTCTGTGAACAAAGAAATTGCACTAGATGCTCCTTTTCAGGACTTTAGCTTCTTTTCTATATTCCCATCAGAGTGCATGGGATTTCAATACCCTGGCTGTAAACTCTTGCCGAATTTTCCAAACAATCCAAGCTCAAGAGCTGGACTCACATTTTCAGCAAACTAGAGGAGTTTTCAGGTAAAGGATGTTTCTAAAGGAAGAGTGCCAGAGTAGAGTTAAGCTGTCCACATAGACACTGATTATTTGAACCCTACTCCCTTCTGATTTGTATGGGAATTTTTTTTAATAACTTTCTTTTGAGTGGATTGAAAAGAAAAAAAAATAGCAGTAGGAGGTGGTGGTGCTATTTAAAACACGACTGCCCATTTGAAGAGAACTTTTCAATTTCCCCTAGATGTTTCTTTAATCTCAACTCTAGCGTGTTGTTCAGCCAAGAAAACACCCTCCTTTTGATTAGACCTAATTCTACACTCCAGGCATTACGTCTAAATCCTAACTAATACATGTTAAAATATTTCTGGGTGAAAGTCACATTTTTTGCCAAGGAAATCCTATTTTGAGGATTTTTAAATGGTGTATAGGTCTTAGCTGGTCTTCAACAGAAAAGACCTTCACATTGAGAATGTGTATTTTACATGCAGTAAATTATAAAAATATCCTAACACTGAGTATATAAAAAGGTGTGAAATCTGTGGTCATCTAAAATCAGTTGGGTTTTGCAGTTTCAGTTGGGATAAAGACGAGGAATTTGAACTAAGTATCTGTGATTTAGTGGCATAAAAGCTGTTAAGTTTCTGTGGGATTTAGGCTTGTAAATTACAAATATACTTTGAAAAATTTGCCAAAAACCTCTATGAAATACACTGTCACTAGATATAATAAAATAACTAATAATCAAGTGTATTTTTTTTTCTGGAATATGAAGCATTCTGTAATAAACTGCTAATCCAACTGAAAACTGTAATTACTGAAAGCTGTTTGCTTCTTCCATCAAATTCCAAATGTCATCAAAGCCTATCTTTGACCTTATACTTTGCTGTCTGATACTTTATTTTTGTCACAGAATGCTGGTGTGGGCTTATGAAGAGATGACTCATTTAACAGAACGAAAATTAAATGAAGAAGTAGGACTTCATACGGTCTTGCTTCCTTGGACTTCAAACATGAAGTGAAATTGTTTCAAAGCTTTCCAATAGCTAAATTACTCCCGCTGTGGTTTTTACTGATTCTTTATCATCTCATCTGTGAGGTTTACATCAATCATAGCTGGAGACTTCGGTTCCAAGATGGAACATGGAGAACATAGAGTTCTGAGACCAGTCCTTTAAACATTCAATTCTACCTTAAAATAGTTGTTTACCCTCTTTCTGTGGAGTAGAAGGGCTGCAGTGGGAATCCATTCCACCTGTTTTAGGCAGCTGTCGTGAGTGGAATGGAAGAATTGCCTCTGCCTTTCCCTTCCTACTGACCTGGAGGGTGAGTCCAGGAACCTTGTTTAGACAGGACATGGAGTTCCTACAGGTTTAGCATGAGGCACTAATCACTCACAGCTGAAATGCCATGCCCCATGACATCTCCAAAGGGTGTCTGGCTATGCTTTTGCAGAGGATACACATTTTCTCACTTATATTTATCTCCTGTTGTGCTTGCTGTTAGTGGTATAGCCTCTGTTGACACCAGCTGTACTGCCTCAACTCCACCCAAAGCAAGGTGGCATTTCCATTTGCTAAAGGGTCAGAAGAATCCAAGTACAAGAGGATAGTGGATTTCCCTGACCCTGGCCTGTCACCTCTCTTCCTCCCTGGTTTTGCTGAGTTGAAGCCACACTTCAGTCATCATGCTGCTTACATAGGGGGTAGAAGAATAAATAGCTTTTGCTATTCTTTAAGAAATAGAGCATGGATACAGACAAGATAAATAAAACACCGTGTCCTAGTTCTCAAGGAGAAAGTGATCATTCTTTTTGCATAGAGCGGTAGCTTAGACTGGTTGATATCGTATGAAATGTGTAACCTGACTCAGTACTGATTTCCATATAGCCAGTTGTGAAAATAATGCTGATTCGGTACAATTGAAAATAAAAGCAGAATGTGGCCATTCAGATGAAACATTCTGGTATCGATAGTACCACATACTGAAAGCAGAGCAACTTGTGTGATGCTAAGAGATGTATAAATAATAAAATAATGGTATTTTTACATGAAACTTTCAAATATTTTAAATGTTTTGATTTAGTGAACTAAGCGTGTAGTATACATCTTTGAATTTTGTAATTATTAGTACTGTTTGGATTTTTCCTCACAGATTTCAATGGCAAACGAGACAATTCTGATCGCTGACCTGACTGATGGCACCACGCAGGCCACGGAGTTCTGCAGCTGTACCTTGAGTCCTGCTTCAAGCTCATAACTTCTCATTGGAAACATCTCCTTCCAGAAGGATCACCAACCTTGATCCCCAAAATTCAAGTCACAGAGAACCACCCAAACATCTTAGCAGACCTTTCCAAACTTATTGGTTATCTTCAACTTTGGCAGCATATGAATATGGAACCAAGTCAGTATCCAGTATCCGAGACTTTGGTCAGGTATGAAAAACAAAACCTGAAGTAAAATGATATTTTTACAAAACCCAAGTAAAAATGATATTTTTGCTCCACTTCAGCAAATTTCTACCTTCTGTAAGACTGCACATACTGGAATATGTTCTAGAGTTCAAAATATGGAAAAACAGTTTCCACAGAGTATTGCCACATGCAGCCAGATATAATGTGTATTTATAATTACAGATCCCAGTTGGCAGTTTCATGTAATAAGAGAAAGTCTTTTCTTAAAAAAAACCCAAACAACAAAACAAAAGCTGGTGGTTTGCTCAGTAATAAACAGAAGACTGCCATCTGGAGAAGGAAAACATTGTCAGAAATATCAATGTATTTGTAAACAAAATAGGAATAATTAATTATAATAGGCAGACTAATACAAAGTGCGAGACTCATCTCCCTTTTCTCCATGCACCTTTAATCATAGAATTTAATTTTTCTTCCTTTGCTAAAGCAATCTGTCATTTTCAGTCCTAACTTTTGCAACAGAGATGGGTCCAAACTTACTGCCTTAATTAAACAAAAGAAAGAAACAAAGTTCCAAAAATTCTTTACATGAATCATGAAAGTTTTTTGTATCTGTAGCATACACACAAGTCAAAGTAAGCTAAATCTATTTTGCTAACAAAAATTAATTTGCTGCTCATTTCAAACCCCATAATGACTAATAACTGCTGTAAAACCATAAAATATGTTCCTTTTGTCATATATGCCCCAGGGGTGGGGCATCCATAACTTCCCTGGGCAACCAGTGCTTCACCACCCTCACAGTAAAGAATTTCTTCCTAATGTCTAGTCTAAATCTGCCCTCTTCCAGTTTAAATCCATCACCCCTCATCCTGTCACTGCATGCCCTTGTAAAAAGTCCCTCCCCATCTCTCCAGGCTGCTCTAAGGTCTCCCTGGAGCCTTCTCTTCTCCAGGCTGAACAACCCCAACTCTCTCAGCCTGTCCTCGTAGGGGAGGTGGTCCAGCCTCTGATCATCTTTGTGGCCCTCCTCAGGAGGACCCAGAGCTGTTTATTTTCACTGGACTGTTTAGTATGAAGTGTTTCTTGCACTACTAATTTTTTTTCTGAAATAAAATGAAAACTGACATCTGGAAACTATTTTTAAAAAGGAAAAGATGTATCATGCTAGTCATCAGACCCTAATATATATAATAAAAATGCATATAGATAAAATAATGAAATATTAAAATGGGAGATAGAGACAAATGGCTTTTTTTACCTTATCCATACCACATATTCTTCATCGCATGAGGAGCACACTTGAAGTCTATGCTGAGTAAATACATATTTACATAGAAAATAAATTCTGACTCCATGTCACAGTTTGTTGCCTGTTTTCACATCTCTGCTTAAAAGTTATACAGTCACCTTCTGTATGAAGCATGGTAATTCATCCCCATGGCTCTGCTCTACTAACTGGAGATACAGGAGCATGACGGAAATTTTGCTAGCAGGGAAACTCATGCACCAGGAGACATCTGTGGTTCCTTTTCCTGGTGCAGAGATGAACAAAGCTTTTCTCCTAAAGGGACGTGGCCCTTCTCCAGATCCTTTCTAGCTACCAGGTGACACAGAAGTCCAGAAATCCATCTGTTCCCTGACAAACAATTTCGTTTCATCTTCTTGGTTGCAGACCTAAGAATCTTAACATCAGCATCTGCACAGGTTTCCTAGCAGGAGCTATAGAGCACTATGCCGATTTCTCAAAAATAAAGTTTACCTGGAAAAGGGAGAAAGCTGCTGAATTTCCATGCCCAGCAAGACAAAGACAGTCTTAGGCAGAGGGTAATTCTTCAGACACATTTTGCAACTAAACATGCTTCCTGTGCTGCAAAGTTGTGCTTATGGTCTCCTCTATAATCTTTCTTCAGTAACACAAAATTTGGAGAAATTTACAGGTGTGCCTGGACTGCCTGAAGCTACTGATGAGGAAAGATAAAATAAATGTATTTGTACGTTTCAAAATAACTTCATCAAATCAACTCTGCAAAGGTTTTGCTTCTCAGGAGTACAACACTCCAACAGAACAACTGTTCCAGGGAGAATAAAAGAATTTTTCACTTTTTACCTTTGTTGATGCTTCAGTTCTATTAAAGTGCCAGTTGCTGACTGCTAAATAATACAAGTCACTTGTCAGAAGTTTCTATTAGCATGTTGTTAGCTCTGCTGAAAAAGGGAGATTAGCTTGGTACTGCAGTTCTGGGACCTAGGCAGGATTTAATACAGAAAAACATCAACATGCACAGCACAAAGTTTTCTCTTAAGGCCAGATAAGTATGGGAATTTTAATTTTGACTGTTAATGCAAAGTAGCATCAGAATATAGGTACAAAATCTGCAGTGCTAAAACATTATCTATAAAGATATCAAATTTATTAATTACAGATATTTCTTTCCTATTATTTCAAACCAATTTATAGAGAGACTTTTGTTTGGTTTAGGGTTTTTCTTTTAATGTTCACTCATGCAACAAAAGCTCTTTATTCTCTGAAATTAGAAGCATTTCACAAGTCATGAAGTCATAATAAAAAAACCTCTTGTCTGTGATATTTATTTGGCAAGTATGAAGTTTTCTACTCTTTTTTTTCCCCCATTTTCTAAACATTCAGTTACTTTGATCAAAAAAATCTGTCTGCAGCACTGGAAAGACACAGTCTGCCTTGAAGAGTTTATAGTCTATCTCCTATTGCAAATAGGATTAAAGGACACGGGTATCTGTGTGGTTAAGAATACGGTTCATGTCTTTAATGATGGTGTCTTCTGTATATTCCTAACTAGCCATTAGTTTTTTCCCATTTTTTGGATATATCCTGAATCTTTTTGACTGCATCCCCAATATACCTCCTTGTTTTACACTTCTAACATACACTTATTCTCCAGAATGTATATAAGATTTCCAACTCCCTTATCAGCCACCTTCCCTACCTTGTCCTGGCTTTCGAACAAAAGAAAATAACAAATAAAAAAATGCCATCAGAGAGAGACCGCAAGACCAATCTTGACTCTGAACATGGGAAATATTTTTTTAACTAAAAATTCAAAGGAGCCTCTTCCCTTCACATGGTATCCATATTCCATGAAGAACACATGGCTTTGCTTTGGGGCAAAAGCTATGGGAAGAGGGGCTGTCCATAATGATGAGGATTGTAGTCCCTCGGTCATATGAATCATTTCCCAGGGACGAGAGGATCTGAATTTCCTCCTGGTATGCACTTCTGCAAAAGCAGATCACAGACTGGCCATCTGATAGTGAGATTACTGCAATGGGGTGATAAACTGTTTCTGTTCCCAAGTATGAATGAGAGACATTCAGAAATGCAAATCCAGCCAGCAATCATGAGCTTCAGACTCAGGAGGTTTTATACTTTTATTGTAATTTTTGTCTGATCTTTATTCAATAGCCAAATACATACAGGATCTTATTTTTAAAGTACAGACTGCTTTTTTTTCATCAGTTCAGCAACCCAGCTGGAGCAGATTTTCTAGATATTTCAGCAACCAGCAACTCATTCCCGTGTTCACTGACAGTCAGAAGAGCTTAGCACTGAAGATAAGATTTCCTTAGTCACTGCAGGCAGTTCTCTGCCCTTGCAGCCAAACAGGACACACAAATCTCCTTCATAAACTTATTTAATTCAGTTCTAAACATGTGAAAATGTTTTGTTCACGTTACTCTTTCTGGGAAGTTGTTCCAGATAGGTCTGTGGATATACTTGTTTCAGTAGCTTCAGTGTTAGAAGGTCATAGAGGGGTTTGATGCTTGTGTCTGGTTTGTTACCCCCAGTTGTTCTTGTGCAAACATTGTTCGTTAGCAGAAACAGTTTTGTTTGCTCTCAGCATTTAGCACAGCATATATTTAAAGGAAGCCATATATTTTCTTAGCCTTCCTTTTGCCAGGCCAAACAAGTAAAGCCTTTCACACTCTGATTCCAGCAGTGCTATTCTGCACATTTTCCAAGTCAGAAGTCACTCTTCTGGAGCGTTGGTGACAAGTGTTATGTGCCATACTGAGGGTGAGGTGTCACAAGCACCTTCTACAACAGCACTGATGCTTCTCCACCTGTACAGCTCACACTGCCTGCTATTGTATTTCATTGTTTCATACTGTCAGCTCATTGTCACCTCCTCTCATGATAATTTCCATTAATGACCTTCTACCTTGCAGCACAAGTTCCTCTTAACTTCTCTCCAAGACCTGGATTCACCCCAGACAACTAGTTTTCCTAGGGCTTTGTGGCCCTTGTGTAGCCCATGAAGAGATGCAAACACTTCCAGCAAGGACACAGAACAAAACTAACCTTTACAGATGACTTTCTGTCTCTTTTTATTGGCTTCTGGGGAACTGACTTCTTAAGCAGATGAAGGGAGTTAAAGGTGATCAATACAGATCAGAGTACACGGCACCTGGTCCCCTCCCTGTGATCCTTGTCCTTAGGTCTTCAAGCTCCCGCTTTGAGTGGTAAAGATCTCCCCGGGTATCAATTGTGCCTTTTTGTTTTATGTGACCAGCAAATTTGTCAGCACAAGATGTGCCAGTTTCCATCTGGAAACATTAAAAATTATAAGGCTGAGCTCTAATTCACAGCAAAGTCTGTTTGCCTCCTCCCTTTCAGCACTTACCTGCTGCAGCCTCCTCTTACCTTAGCTCCTCTTAACTGTCCTCCAGTTTTTTGTCCCGCAGTGACCCAGATCACGTTTGGCTGTCTTGTTAACGATGGGTATTACTTTTAGTACTCTCCAGATATTTGGGGCATCGCTCTCCAGACAACGGGCATGGGACACCAGCCCACCAGAGTGGCACTATGCCGTCCCTGTGGTTTTCAGCAGCAGGGTATGAGATGTTCATTTCAGAAAGACTTGCAGAACAGCTGCTCCATGTGCCACCGGGCTGTCTGTGACAACTATCCACAGAATGATCCCTTATAACAAAGTTAAGATCTACAGTAGAAGACAACAAGCTGTCATTCTTTAAGTGCCACAAAACAAATCAAGGGAAACAAACTACCAAGGTTTTCCTTTTTGTTAAACACGGTAAACCTTTGTTAAGCAAGGTAAACAATACAGTGTTAGAAAAACCTCGCTGCTGAATCTGCAAGTTGATACGGCAACTCTGCCAAAGTTTCGGAAGATAGCTATCTTTGATCAAAATTCACTAATGTGTTGGGGTTTTGCTTCCACTTAAGTTGACATAATTTCCGTTCTCATTATCTGTACTGCTTTT
Organism: Syrrhaptes paradoxus; assembly: GCA_013400615.1. NCBI lineage: Eukaryota > Metazoa > Chordata > Aves > Pterocliformes > Pteroclidae > Syrrhaptes > Syrrhaptes paradoxus. Next base: position 225,791 of record VZTO01019929.1, on the reverse strand, counting down.
GCTCCCAAATTCAACATCATTATGTGCATTGTCAAGAGAAACAAGTGCTCCTTTAGTTTAGAGGACCTTCCAAGATTGTCTTTAATCTTGACCTTCTCAACAATTTTATTTTTTCCTTGCTTTATTTTAACTAAAATTGTTGAGAAATGCTTGCTACTTTTTCAAATAACCTTTGAAAGCTCTGGCAGAGCTTGACTTGCTGTCCTCTTGAACTCCTGAAATACGACTGTTTATTCTAGCATTTCAGTGGGAGATGAATGCCAACCTCTTCTGAAAATCTAGCTCCAGGAGTGAGTTGCAAACTCATAAAAATTCTAGCCTGAATCCTTAAGTATTTTCAGAAGCATGCAGGAAATGAAGAAGGTTAATTACCTATGACTTTCATGTAAGTCATTCAGATATTTTTGAAATTTTTACCCAGAGTGTAAAGACTGTCAGTCGTGTAATCTGAATCTGTTGTAGTTGACTCATTTTGCATACGATGATGAAGTACTTATTTGTACCTTTTGTGTTTTCAAGTATAAAAAAGGCTAACAGTTTTCAGAAACCGATTTCCATATATTTTTATGATTAGTATCATTTCACTGCCTATGTTCCTTATTTACTATTTCACACTTTTGTTTTGAGTTGATACAAAAATTACAACATATCAGCTTGTAACATTTTCCCTTGCTGCTTTATCTAAAAATTTTCAACGTATGTTTTATTACAAATTAGTAAAAATTATTGTATTTTAGTATTAAGAACTGAAAATATCACATATTCTTGAGGTTTGCACTAACAATTATAAGACTGTTCCTTCAAACTAATTTGAGGCATTTTTTGAAATGAGATACTGTTTCATGATCCTACATTCTGGATTATTATGGGGAACCAGCTGCAAATGTCCTGTCACTTTCAATACAGACAATATTTTTTACTTCTGTTTCATATATAACCACCGGCAGTAAAGCAGAGATTTAAAATGCTTTTTAAAATGAGGTCTCTTGGTATTTCTCATTGAGTGTATACACTATGACAATTCTGACAGCTGGATAAACATTAAATAGACTTTCTTCCTAAAATACAATAACTTTCTAGAAATTAGGAAGTGAGAATCTGACATAGTCTCAAGGTTATGTAAAGACAAAGCAATTAAACACCGAGACTGTACATAAAGGAAAGACTGCCTGTCTCTGTACGTGAGACACAGCCTGCATATACTGGAACGGAGAGCAGAGAGGACAGTTCTGCCGGTACCAACACACATGCAAGTGCTATGGATGCTAAAGTATTGCCCTTATGGCAGGAGCAAATCTCTGCATTTTGTGTCACTGATCCTCCATCCATTGGTGTGGAATAAGAGTGACACAGAAGAGAAGATTAGTTCAACAGCTTCCATCTTGTCTGGGAGCCAAACTCATGACTATAAAGGTTATTTTATTAAAAAGCAGTAATTTCTGCACAAGCAAAGAAAAAGAAGTTTAATGTGCAGATCTTTTTTATTTGCCATTATGTGAATATAACATATGGGAAAGCTGTACTGCCTTTGGGAGGTGCTCCATCATTCCCAAGCCATGGGACGTGCTCTGTGTGGGTCCATGCTCCTGACACCTCAATCTACTTGGTAAGGATACGACATCCCTGTCTGGCATACGACAGGAGTCGTTGTTCCTCCTTTGGCTGTCCAGTAGTCCTTGTGCTGTGACAACATGGACTTCTTCTGACAACCTGTGCCCTGAATGGTCTGCATCACACCCTGTGCGGTGGCACTGATGTGCTCCATGCATGGGGGAACGAATCTGACACAACCAGTCCCTTGAATACTAAAGAAAGGTAGAAACAAATCTGTCGGCTGGATTGTTGGATAGCATTTTCTTCTGCACTGATTGCACTCACGTTATTTTGTTGGTCAATTTAACATGTCCAATGCACTTTTAGACTGTATTCTGAAAGGGTTTTTTTTAAAGATTTGTAAGTATTTAGGATTAAAACCATAGAGCCCTGTGCTCTTCTTATTCATGACCTACTTTGATAAAGATGAATGTTTAAGTTGCTTCTTGTGATAAAATTTTTTCTTATATTCTTAGTGATGCCTCATCTGCTGGCTAGGTATACTGTTTCGTTCCATACGAAGTCTAAATGTGAAGAAAATTCTACTTTCGCCATTCAGACGAGAATAACTGAAGTGTTGGGGTTTTTTAGTCAGAATTACTGGAAATATTTCATGCCGCTTGATTCTTCCTTGTGCTCAGAATCATCAACTAAATGGAGGACAAAAGGGTAGTGAAGCCTGGAAGCATGTTAAGAGAAAATAATTATGAAATGCTTGATTATGTCACTCAGTGGCAGTGTAAGCATACTTTGAAGGCATGTATCAGCCTAAGGTTCCAAAATAGGGGATGATGTAGGAAAAAGGAAATTAGCTTTTTCAAAAGTAGAAGAATAACATGAAAATAAAATAAAAAGACACAGGCTATAATTGCTAAATTATCTAGATTAAAAAATATGTTGCCAGATGGCTTTACAGCATGTCTAAACAGAGAGATCCAAACTCAGAAAACTCACCCACCAACTTAGGAAACATTCTCTGCAGTGCACAGCAGCACCTACAGATGCAGGACCTGTTCACCACCCCCCCAGATATTGATGTACATGGAAAAGACGTAAAAGAAGCCAGAAAAAGACTGTGATCAGAAATAGTTGCAGGAAGCCCACTACGCCTCGTTCTGGATCTTTATATTCTGTCATGCTGTGGTGGGTTGACCTTGGCTAGGCACCAGGTGCCCACCAAACAGCTCTGTCACCCCCCTCCTCAGCTGGACAGGGGAGAGAAAATGTAACTAAAACCTTCTGGGTTGAGATAAGAACAGAGAGAGATCACTCACCAGTTACCGTCATGGGCAAAACGGACTCTGAAATTCATTTAATTTATTGCCAATCAAATCAGCGTAAGGTAATGAGAAATAAAATAAAATCTTAAAACATCTTCCTCTCACCCCTCCCTTCTTCCCGAGCTCAGCTTCACTCCTGATTTTCTCTGCCTCCTCCCCTGGCTGGCGCAGGGGTACGGGGAGCAGGGATCGCAGTCAGTTCATCACACGTTGTCTCTGATGCTCCTTCCTCCCCACACTCTTCCCCTGCTCCAGCGTGGGTCCCTTCCACCAGGTGCAGTCCCTCAGGCAGAGACTTTTCCACCATGGGTCCTCCATGGGGTCACAAGTCCTGCCAGGAAACCTGCTCCAGCCTGGGTTCCTCTCTCCGTGAGGCCACAGGTCCTGCCAGGAGCCTGCTCCAGTGTGGGCTTCCCAAGGGGTCACAGCCTCCTTTGGGCATCTACCTGCTCCAGGGTGGGGTCCTCCCTGGGCTGCAGGTGTCTCTGCTCCATCGTTACCCCCATGGCTGCAGGGACCCAGCCGCCTCACCATGGGCAGCACCACGGGCTGCAGGGGAACCTCTGCTCCAGCGCCTGGAGCATCTCCTCCCCTCCTTTTACACTGACCTTGGTGTCTGGAGAGTTGTTTCTCTCACATATTCTTGCTCTTCTTTTTGGCTGCAGGTTGGTGTTATGCTGTAGCTTTCCCCCCTCTTCTTAAATACATTATCCCAGAGGCACCACCACCGTCACTGATGGGTTTGACCTTGGCCAGCAGCGGGTCCGTCTTGCAGCCGACTGGCATTGCCTCCATCAGACATGGGGGAAGCTTCTAACAGCTCCTCACAGCAGCCACCCCTGTAGACCCCCCTCAACACCAAAACCTTGCCAGGCAGATGCAGTACACACACTCACACTTTGCAACAGGAGCAGTCCATCTTGGAGTAGTGTTTGAGACTCCCTCAAACTCAGAAAACCTCCAGCCTTATCCAGAGAGATGCCTCTCAGCCAGACTTGGGCAGCACCACCGCAGCCCATCACTGCAGACGCGTCGATCACTGAGCTGTGTCCCCGGTGGAGGATCTCTGCTCTGAGGGTACTCGGCTTTTTCTGATAATCCCATGGACCTACAATCCAGTTGGTGGAAATATCAGTCATTTCCATTAAACCAACCTGTCACCCAGTGAAAAATAACTGCAGAAGAGAATGTTCAAAGATAGAACATATTTTTATACTCTGCTTTAATTCATGCACTTGTCCATTTAATTAGCATAGACAAGACCGTAAGAATTGCTTTGTGGAAAGGAAAAGCTTTCTCCTTATTAAAAAACTAGCTTGGTTCAAGCACAGAATAAAGAAAGCAGCCACTTTAATCTTTAAATATTCATATCAATTTTACTTATGTGATCTAAAAAGTTTATTTTCAATTAATTCTTTTTTTTTTGCCTTGACTAATTAAAGGCAATACTTTCAAATGCAAATACAAAAGTAAACAAAGTATCTCCTAGTGAAATTACCAAAATATGAGTTTGGGACTCCTGATTCAGGCAATAATTTTTGGAAATGCTGACTATAAACCACCTGTCTGCCTGATATTCAAATCACTGTACTGTGCAGTCACATAAAAAGCATTCACAAAGTGACAGATCGTGCCTGACCGGTTTTGAACATCTGCCCGATAAGGAAATCCTTATTAATCTTAAGCATCTCTTTTCTCAGCATTCTGCTGCTCTAAATCCAAATCACCAAGAGATATTTCCTCAGAACAAGCATTTTGAGTAAACATAATGTCACAGACTATGTGATGACTAACATCTCTTTTGCTCCAGAACAAGAACGAAGTATTTTCTTGTTACTCCAAATGATCTCTAGCAATTTTTGTAATTTAAGTATGTACTACATAGTATATTTGAAACAGACTATTTAATGTTAGATCTTATGTTGACACTTTGTTTTCAATCACTCTTGAAGTTTGTTAGGCATATACTTAAGGAGAATTCTTATGAACAGAACAGAGTTTTCACAATTCAAGACATGTTACGTAAGTGACATTGTTGCTTTAGAAACTCCTTTATAGACCAACCAAAATTAAGAAGAACATGGTTGTCCAGGCTGTGTAGAAAAACATCTGTAACTGTCAGACTAATCTTGTCTAAGGGGTCTTTCAGACATCACAGTGGAGTGTTCCTAAATGACTATGAGTGAGTGCAGTTTTGTCCATTTCAGCTAAAACCAGTTAACCATCGGAGATTCAGTCCTCTCGGGAAGGTGAAAAAATAGAAGCAGACATTTTCCCCACAAGCCTCTCCTTGTTGGGCTGCCTAGAAGAACAGGAACTGCAGAGACCACTCAAGTTCCAAAATCGGAGAGAGGAATCAATAAAGCTGCTTTACCTTCAAATCTTTGCACCTGGTGTGAAGGGCCATCCTTGGCCACCCACATTAGTGCTCCAGCTGCTGCACGTCAGGAGTGGTTTCCACTCATTTGCCATGCTGCTGCGTTCAGAACTGGTTTGGTGGACAAAGAACACGTTCAGATGCCTCAGAGAAAAGCAGAGTGAGAGCCAAGAATTTTAGATGCTGTCTGGGAATATCTTGCTAGTCATCTGCAGTCTAAACAACGCAAAGAAAGAGCCTGTCTAGTGCGCTGTGTGTTTTGCTGCAATGGGGTATTAAATCTATATCGGGATGCTTTGCCGTGTTTACTGGAGCTAAAATACAAATACATAAACTAAAACCTGATACTATCAAGGAAGTACAGGTAATTTATTCATTAATATAGTCAATAAGTAGCAATAAGTCCCTGTAGAGACTTAATTTTTAATGAGAGAGAGACTTAATTATTAATGAGATTCTCATCCCCTAAAAATATTTCGGGCAAGGAAAAGAAAAGTAGCCTGTCATTTGTTTGTGGAGATGATAATCCCCCCACACCAAGCAGATAGAAACTGTGAACAAGAGCAGAAAGTTTGTTTGAAGTTGTTTTTTTTTGTTGGAGAACTCTGATACAGGTCTTTCATCATGGTTAAAAGACGGGGAGACTTATAAATCTTGGGTCAATTAGATGATTTACCAAACACCTAGTTGTTAGGTACAGCCTAGTGGGATCCTCATGACTATATCTGGAAGTGCATTATTGTTAATGCAGTAGGTAACGTTCAAAGAGTTGAAATGAACCAACTTATTTGAAAAAAACATTTTCAGATTCTGAAATCTTTCCAGAGCTTTGTTCACTCAAAGACAATAGCTAGCAGGCTATGAAAGTGAATGTGATAAAGAGAAAACTATTATATCTGTCTCTTCTTTTGCAGGAAACTGTAACTCCCGTGTCTCATTTTTCTGCTCTGCTTGATAATGTAATAATTCTCATGAAAGAAATACACAGAAATATAATGAAAAATGATATGATTGCCCAGTGAAAGATAAAGCTATTTGAAACTCCATGGTTTCAAAGTACTGCACAGTGCCTTAGCTGTGTGGCTGGCTGTTGAAGTCAACACGACCCATTTGCCTCCAGATATTCACACTACCTTGAAGACTGACTTGAGTTCAGTTGAGTCTTAGTCTCTATGTACCTGGATGTATCTCTAGGTGAGGCATTTCAGGTGCTGTGCATACATGGGAATTCTACTTCTAACCACAGGCAAAGCCCATTCAAGGACCGGGGGTGATACTTCAATCTTAACAGTTCATCTTCTCTTTCCTGCTCCACAATAAATTTCTGCGACACCTGATTCTCTTTTAAAAACACAAAATATTTCTAAATAATAAAAAAAATTAGCTCCCCTCTGCTTAACCCACTACAAAAGTACAATCTGCAACTGATATTGGGTTGTCATTTTTAAAGCTGTTGTTATCAATCAATCAACTGTGGGCAAACTGCGGGTTTACTTGTAGGCACTACTGGGAAATAATTCATTCAAGACTTAATCCAAATTGTACCGAGTTCATCAGCAGTTTTTTTAATTGACTGCAGTAGTCAGTTTTTGAACAAACCCTTAACATTTCCGATTAGATGAGTACATTGAGAATTTGATCTACCTGATTTATTAAAAGAAGCACGAAGCAATTTTTTTTCTTATGCGGGATCAACAAGTAGCTGATAAATCAGGAAATCTGGAAAATAACATAAAGTGTCAGTATATCTGTTTCTCAAACCAGGGAGGCATTTGGGAACACGTGAAAGCCTCCATACCAATGAAGGCAGAGTGCTCTTTGCAGGCAAAGCCTCACTGCTGGGGAACTCAGCCTCCTGCTTGCTCCGCAGTGGGATGTGCTGCCCAGTCTCCTCCTGGGGGTAAATAAAAGTCCCCCACTGGGTTGCAATGATTAATATGTGCTGCAGAGTCAGAGGCAGAAACAGAAGGAAATCTAAGAGCTGCAACGTTCTCCTGCCATAACGGAGCATAAGACCCAAGTTCAGGTGTCAAAGATTTATTTCATTTAGACACATCCTCAAAGCACTCAGAATACAGAGCAGCCTCAGGTCAAAGCTCTTCAAAACAAGTGCTATCTGCCACCGAACCCAAACATTGCTCTTTGGGAGATAAACCAAGTGGCTATATTTTTGTGACATTATAGCTACTAGATTCATTTTGAGCTAATCTGGCAAGGTCTGAAAACAATAACAAGAAGAAAAGATTAAAGTAGTTTAAAGGTATTCCTGAACCCATAAATAGCAGTTTCTTTTACAGATAGATGACATTTGGGTACTGAGTTAAAAAGATCAAATCAGCGTCATTAATACATGACCCCAAGGAGTAGCAACTCAAGAACTTATCCTTGAGGGACTGCTTCAAGGCTATAAGCAGCTTCAGATCACTGATCTTTAGAAAATAGTTATTTTATGTGGATGTGATAAATAACACTTCAGCCAGGCTGAGGCCAGCTCTGGTACACGCTTATCCTATTTCTTTCAGCTATGATGGAAAAAATGATGCTTAAATATAAAATAAAGAAATATATTTCTCTATGAACATCTGTTAGGATGAAAAAATGTCAGTCGTAATGAATGGCAAAGATAATGCAGTGTGAAGACGTAAGTCAAAATATTGGAACATTAAAATCGCATTAGTAATTGTATTAGGAGTATAATAAGTTACAGTGTGGAAACACTTCATAGCTGCCCGTGGAAAAGAGAGAGAGAATCATTGCAACAGAGACAACAGCCTGACCTGGGACCACACATGCATCAGCATCAGCTGGACAAGTAAATAGGACAACTGGGAAATTATAGTTATATAAACAATTTTATTTTTAAGCTTAAGGATAAAGGAATTTTCTATTTTGCAAAGTTAGACAGAGATTTTTTAAAAAACTCGTTATTTCAGGTAAAAGGTAAATAAACTGTATGTTAATAACTAGGAGTCACAAAAAAATTCTCCTTGAATAAGTAACTTTTAGTCATAAAATGAGTAAGAGTTGTGGAATCCAGCTTCGTGTATCACAGTGGAATCTGCAGAAAAAATTATAATTTACAGTTTCATTATAAGTTCAATGAAATCTGAGCTTGCAGATCAAACAAAATCATTAAAAATTTGAATCAAAGAAGCATTAAAGCATAGACATATCTGATAATCCAATGCAGATATTGAAATTGGTGTTGGGCTAATTAAAATGTTTACTAGAATACATAATCTTTTAGATTTACAAATAAGCTGCCAAAATAAAGATTTAAAAGGCTGATAAAGCAATTCTCTAAATTGCTTAAATGCTTCACTCTTTTATTGTTTGGCTTTGCGATTTACTTTAAACTTTGCGTAATGTTTAGGACAGAATAAGGAGAAGTTGCATGGAAGAAGATTCTTATTCCAAACACTGGTTTCAGAGAATCACAAGGTGGTAAATGTTGGAAGGGACTTCTTGAGATCATCTAGTCCACCCCCCCCACCACCAGTTCAAGCAGGCAGCTAGACTAGGTTGCCCAGGACTGTGTCCAGTTGGGTTTAAAATATCTCAACAGATGGAGACGGCACAACGTCTTTGGGCAAACTGTTCCACTGTTTATCACTCATAGTGAAAAAAAACCCACAAGTGTTTTCTTGTATTGTGCTGGTTTTGGCTGGGATAGAGTTAATTTTCTTCAGAGTAGCTGGTATTGGGCTATATTTTGGATTTGTGCTTAAAACAGTATTGATAACACAGGGATGTTTAAGTTGCTGCTGAGCAGTGCTCACACTGAGTCAAGGTCCTTTCTGCTTCTCACGGAACCCCACCAGTGAGTGGGCTGGGGGTGCACAAGAAGCTGGGAGGGGACACAGCTGGGACAGCTGACCCCAACTGACCAAAGGGATAGTCCATACCGTATGACATCATGACCAGCATATAAAGCTGGGGAAAGAAGAAGGAAGGAGAGAATGTTCAGAGTTATGGCATTTGTCTTCCCAAGTAACTATTAGGCGTGATGGAGCGCTGCTTTCCTGGAGATGGCTGAACACCTGCCTGCCGATGGGAAGAGTGGACTGTGTTCTGTTCAAACAGAGCAATGCATTCTGAAAGGAAAGTGTTTGAGGTTCCTTTTATGTAGGCCAAAATACAACCACAAAATTTCAGGTAGTAATTTAACGTGTTTTGGGATAGAAAGCCACACTGCAAATGATGTGTCTGGATTGTTTAGTCTTCTTCCTTCGTAGCAACAGGTGAACTACCTGCATGCCTTCAAGTGAATGAGTTCATCCAAGGGTTATCTGTACTCCAGCCTCCCCCTCTTCTGTACACTGGAGATAGAAGTTTACAAGGTTACAGATTGTAAAATCCTCCCTGGTATGTTGAGTGAGAATAGAAAATGCCAGCCAGATCTGCCCAGGATGTGTGGCTGCTGAAAGGAAACCTTGGAAAACAATGAAAAGGTCTGCTTTGGAAAATTGCAACCACTGTTAGAGTGACTATTCACGTTATTTTTTACATCAAACACTCATGACTCTTTCTAACCTCGTTCTAACAAAAAGCTGAGCATGAGCCAGCAGTGCACCACTGCAGTAACAAAGGCAGGTCAGATCTTGGGCTGTGTCTACAGGGTTCATTACTAGTGGAGATAGAGGCATGATCATTCCACTCTACTCAACGCTTGTCAGACTGCACCTGGAGTACTGTACCTAATTCTGGTCCCCACAATTCAAAAAAAGAAATGGGCAGACTGGAGAGGGACCAAAGGAGGGCCACAAAGATGAACAAGGGGCTGGAGAACCTGCCCTATGAGGTCTTTTCTCCCTGGAGAAGAGAAGGCTTAGATGGCTACAGAGAAGATGGAGGCTCTCGCTTCACAAAGAGCAATATGGAGAAGACAAGAGGCAATGGGTACAAGTCATACCAGAGGAGGTATCATTCATGGAACAACCTCTGCAGGGATGTGGTAGAGTCCCCATCACTGGAGGTTTTTCAAGATGCATTTGGACAGGGTGCTGGATAATCTCATCTAGGCTCCCTTTCCCACAGATGGACCAGATGATCTTTTGAGGTCCCTTCCAACCTGGGCCATTCTATGATTCTAACCTAGTTTAGAAGAACTGGTCTAGATAACAAACAATGCTGTTTTGAGACAACCTCTTGAATATGATCCAATACCATCTTAGGAAATCACTGTGAAAATACCTTTGACAAGCGTACATTGAAATAAGTAAGATTCAAACATCATTAATTTTCACTGAATCCAGATGGGTAGTTTATGTAGCTAACATGAGGTACATTTTCTTGGCTGGGACCTTTCCACAGAAATAAATAACACTATCTGTTCATCTCAGTTTTCTTGTAACAGAAAGAGCAGAATAGACCAAAGGTGAAATCTTCAGCCCAGTTTCAGACAGTTATGGTCATGGTATTTAAAATGACCTAGGCGCTTAGAACACCAGGTTTCATTGCAGAAGACCTGGGGATGAACTTGCAAATCAGAACTGGGAGGAAGGAGTAATATGTAATTTAAGGACTTTAGCTTCGAGTTCTGGCTTTTTCTCATTGTTCAGGAAGAATGCTACTTACCTTGGACTTCTTGGGGTATAAATAATGCAGGCAATTACATTTGCTGGCCATAAGCAATGGAAATAAATTCTAAAGATCAATCCTGGTGGACAGAAGTATTCCTAAAAGTATAGTTTTGATTGGTTTAAAGTAATTTGGAAATAGTATGAAATACATCATAGTGATTTTTTTTTTTTTACAGTTTTAGAAGGAATTAGCCACTAAAGGAAAGCATGTGAATAAAGACTGCGCATATTGCTAGAGATGCTGGTTTTGAATGAGGAATATTCAAAGTTGCCCTGTGTTATTTGTCTAAAATTGGTTAATTACTTTTTGCATAAATTGCTAACTAAACAGACAAATGAAGAGGCATGGATATGTGTACTAACTTTTCAAAAGGATAGTTGCAAAAAAATATCTATTGAAAGAAAATGTGTATGGTTTCTTTACTAGGCTGCCCTTTGGTAACCATGGAAACTGCAGCCTTGCCCAGGACATAAAAGAGAACTATATTGCATTGGACACATTTATTTGTTTGGATTCAAAGTTTTACAGCAATGAAAGTCGTATAACATTGTACGGTGGTTCTTTGTTAGGACTGTGACCTCCACGCTGCAGCAATACTCCTTGGAAACAGGGAACTCTATAAATCTCTGGTGATTTGGTACAACAATAGCTGCTCCTGCTGTCAGGTCTGTGTTCCTGTGAAGCAGAAAATCATTACTGATCAATAAATCAGACTTCTAAGGAAATATTGGAAGATGATGGCATCATCTCTCCATCTTCATCCTTGCAGTGAAGAGAGATACAGGGAGTACAGGGGCTGCCACAGCAGCATCTCATCTCTGCAGAGATGCACAAGGGAAGTAGCCATCGAGCACTCACTGCCTCTTTTTGAAAGTGTTGTGTCACATTCAGGAATTATTAGCTCATAAAGACGGCCCAGATCCCTGCTGTCTGGAGACAGTCACATCTATGAGATAGGTGCTATTATGATGCCCAACAATTCTGCTTTGCTTCAAGAAGAGACAATAGAAAGTACAAGGTAATGAAGAACTGGCCAGATGAAACTCGAAATGCTAAGAAGGTTGTTCCTAAAGAAGGGAAGAAAAGTCTAAAAGGAAAATAATTTTAATACAGTTTTGTCCAAGGATTGTTCACTGCAGCATTCAGTGATAAAACAGTTGCACAAATGTTTTTCCCAAATAATTCCATAGCAAGAAGGGATACTGTTTTAATTGCCAGTTTTGTCCAATGGCATTTGGAAAATATATTTAAAAGGTCAATTGATGATATATTTTAATTAGAAGGTCTACTAAGAGTTTTGGGTTAACTGTTGTTTATAAATATATATATACACCCCACAATTAGCTAACTAACATGAATGTACTAAGGATTGTTAAAATGAAACAAGGGTTAGCTTTTGGAATTAAAATCTTATTTTTCTTCTTAATTTAACTTAATTTTTGAATGCATTCTTGTCCTGGTTTCAGCTGGGACAGAGTTAGTGTTCTTCACAGTAGCTAGTAAGAGGCTGGGGTTTGGATTTCTGCTGAGAAGGCTGATAACACACTGATGTTTGTAGTTGCTGCCAGGACAGTCAAGGACTTTTCAGCCTTTCTGCTGTGCCAGTGTCTGCAGGTGCAGGAGAAGTTGGGAGGGAGCACAGCCCCAATTACTAGCCTAAGATTTGGCCTTAGGTTTAGGATTGAGACCCAAATCAGCCCATGGTGTGTTCCATATCATGCACGTCAGGACCAGGATATAGATGTGGCTCTGTCCAGAAGTGCTCTCTCTTGCTTCAGGTTATCTCCCTCTGGGTTGCCCCTCTGTCAGGGTTGTGTGGACACTCAGGCTCTTATCTTTCTGGGATTGCAGTTTTGGGGCTCTCCCTGCTCTGGGATCATTGGCCAGGAACGGGCTGAGTCTTGGTTATCAGGTGCTGAGCAGTTGCATTGTGTATTGCTAATTTATATCTTTATATATATTACTATTATTATCATGATTATTATTTCCAATAATATTGTAGTTTAGTTATTCAATTGTTCTTATCTCAAGCCATGAGATAATTCTTTCCCCCATCCCCGGGGGGGGTGGGTGAGTGAGCAGCTGTTGTGGAGTTTGGCTGGTAGCCGGGGGGGAGGTGTTGGGGTTTTTTTTGTGTTTCAAAATCACAACAACTCTGGAGAGAATAATATTTATTCCCTGGTGCCTAAATATGACTGACAGCTGCTGTGCAGGTTTTCAATCAAACATATGCTCTACGCACTACACATCGAACCAAAGGTATTTTGAATTGGAGACACTGCTGGGTTTACCTGAAGCATCCCCTACTGTTTGGGGTAACATCTGGCCAGCTGAGCTGTGTGAACAACTGAATTTGGAGCTCTGTAACCAAACAACAACTAAAAGTAAAAATATTTTAAGTTTATGAATTGAAGTAAAACTTTTGCCTAAAATTCTTGTATTTAAAAGCAATCTCTAAGTCAGGTTGATTTCAAAACTAAAAACATTATTTAAAACAAAATATTTAAGGTTTTAAAAGTATCTATTTTCCCTTTTTTTTTACCTTAAAATATTCAACAGATGCTATTTGTAGCATGAGCAGTTTTGGTTATACTTTGCAGCTAATTGCTAGTTGTGTACTTCATAACAAATGTTTTGCCAAGGTCTGGTGAGCACTTGGTAATATCACAAAAATCTTTACACAGAGTACGAGATTGCAAGGAATTAGATCCAAAGAAGTAGACTTTGAAATATTTGAAAATAGATTTTTTTTCCTTTGGTATGATTCTGCATTGAAAGGTGGTTTAAGGTTTTTTTTTTGTTTTTATTAAAAGTCAAGAGTATTAATTTGGAAAATAAAATGCTATACTTTTCCACCAACAAAACTTTTTTCTTTTTTCCATTTTAAATCCCAACTTTTCAGAATTCAATATTCCAAAATCATGCAGGGAACACTTTTCCATATAGTGTTGTGGCTTCATTTTACTTTTCAACTATTTTAAGTGTTTTTCACTTTTTGCATATTTTAGGTGAAAATATATTTCATAGCATTAATTAAGAAATACATGCATAAAACAAGAAACAGTATTGGTGCAGACAGTTTATTTACGCCTTGAAAAGTTTTGACCTAATCTTTAAAATCGTATTCTGGCAACTGTTTCTTAGTTTTAATGTGAGTTTGTCTTGAATATGAATTTGGGCAAGGGTCCAAGGAGGAGGAAAGAGAAGCTGAACTTTCTGCTGTTATGGACTGTAAGAATGAAAATTAATAAAATTATCTGGAAAGCTGCCAAGGCTGTGAGAGATATATTTATTAATCTTGAATAACTTTGAAAGAAAACAAAATAAATACAAAATAAATAACGTGATTGTCAAAGGGCAAACTCACATGGAATCTCAACAGGAAAAATAAATTAATACTATATTTAAATTTCAGAGATGACAGATAAATGGAATCTTTCATCACACTGGACAAACACAAATCTTTTGTTATTTTGGGTCTTCCAGGTAATTTGAGAAAAAGAATAAATGTGTATTCTAAAAAGCTAAGACAAAAGAGAAATATTGTGTGGAGATTGTAGAAAGTAATTAAATGCCAACTCCCTTTGCAATTAGTAATATGAAAACTCTGTAAACATGTTTTTAGGATTATGGGATTATTATAATTTACTACCTCAATGCATTCCTTTGTCTCTACATGCAGGAAAAGCATTTGACAAGGTTGAATGGTCAGTTTTTAATCAAGTTAACATTTAAAAAGTGTTTCAAGGATACAGAAGTGCAAAATGAGTTTTAAAAAGCAGTGGCCTTTACATGGTTTCCAAATAAATTTACTTCCAAAGAGAAACAAAATGATTTCTGAAGTTCACAGCTGTTTGGAGAGTTATGTTTCATTCCATTTCCCGTATCTTCCAGTGTCCTCCTAAGTAATCATAGCCAAAATAGAGCACTTTGTTAGGAAGCTCTTGATGTCTGTATGGGCCATTTACGTTGTAAATTCGATTACGTTGAGGATATGCATCATAAAAGGGAATTTCAAGACTGACAGGTGAACTGAAAGCATATTATAACTGCCAACAGAGAACAGGAACATACCTGTGACACTAAAGAATTGAACATCAGCAAGCCTCACCCTGCCAGGCCATCAAATCTTTCTGGGGTGGGCTGTAGGACGGGAACTTTGCCACTTGGGACCTCCATTCGCTGTGTAACTTATAGAATTGTTGATATTAGTGGGAAGGGGGGGAAATCCCGATTGTCTTGTCAGTCTTGTTCTCACCAGGCGTTAACAAGGAAAGAAACACTGAATTTCATTCTCTGCTGCTTCTGAGGAGAGGGAGGGCTCGGATGCACAGCCTGGGAAGGAGGTGAGTGGTTAAGGAAAGGGCACATTTAAGGAAACCCTCTAGA
Source organism: Syrrhaptes paradoxus (assembly GCA_013400615.1). NCBI lineage: Eukaryota > Metazoa > Chordata > Aves > Pterocliformes > Pteroclidae > Syrrhaptes > Syrrhaptes paradoxus. The sequence goes on along the minus strand of VZTO01019929.1, from coordinate 210,569 downwards.
GCAGATGAAGTGAATCTCGGGGGAACACAGTGCTGCACACACTGGCAGGATGCAGCCCAGCTGTTGGAACTGTTGGCAAGTCTAACACACTGATAAGGTTGTGCAAAGAGCTGGATTAGAAGCGAGTATCTGGCCCATTTATTTTAAGTTTTTAACTATGGACTTTAGTCCTCTTTATTTTTTAATTTTTCAAGGAAATTTATGGCAGTAAGCATTTAGTATAGTTTTATTTTAAATGCTTCATTAAGTTCTATTATAACTGAGGATATTGCCAGGGAAAAGGTGTAATTTCTCCCAGTTTATTATGACTATGGATTTGTTGTTCACTTATTTAAATTTTGCAGCACCTGTTCCAAATTAAAATAATTTATTTACAGTAAACTGGAAGCTGAGGTAGTGTGTGATGCCCCTGAGTCTGGGACTGCTGTTGGCTTCTGTACTTGCTTTGCGAGTGAAAGAGAGCGTCACATCGTGCTGCTCACAAATATGCTGTTGTGATGTACAGCAGACTTCAACTCTGCAAATGCAGCGACTCATCCACATCTTTTTCTTAATCATAAACTCGAACTTGTTCAGCTCATCTCTTAGCATAACAGGGGCATCCTGCCCTCTAATTACAACAAAGTTTTCGTACCATCTCCCTTGCTTAAAAGAGTTTATTAGGTTTTTCAAACAGGATGAAATTAAGTAAGTGTTATGTCAAGTGATTTGTCACTCTCAGAAAGCCAGCATGAGAGGAACAGTAGATTTATTCAGGGTATTTTTTCCAGTCAATGTATTTACAGCTTCCACATTTATTTTAGATAAAGCTAAGCCAATTCCTAGTGGTTTTTTTTCTTTAAATTTACAGCAGAGTCGTCCTGCATATTTTCTCTCTTGATTTATTTTTTTTTTTCATTTTTCTATGAATGAAGGCTTTCACCTCTTGACAATGCTAATAATGGCTCACTCCACATGGACCCTGCGGTGTCGAATCGAGGTTAAACCTCGACTGCAGCCTTTTCACCACTGGAGACCCTAAACAGGCTGCCTCGGCTCCTTTTCTTCTTGGCACTTGTAAGCAGCAGATTGCCTTAGGAACTGAACAATTTTCACCAGTTTGGGTGCCACAGGCCAGCGTTTGTTGGGGAAATAAGTTATTTGGGAGCACAGCAGACAAACAAAGCTAGGATAGGATCACAGAAGTTTTCCCTGGAAAACAAAGTAAAAACCACACTGCTTAGGAAGTGGTGCTAAAGCTGAGACCGTCCCCTCTCAATCTGGGTTAAATCCAAGGCTTCTTGCTGTTACAAGGAGCCTGTGTGTTCTTGGGTGTCTCCTCAGAGACAAAGGGATGTGCTGACCTCTGATGGCTTTTTCTGCTCCTGTAAGAGGAGCTGTTAGAGATTTCTCATTCAAAGTGGAGGGGGTCTCTGCCTGTGATTAACCTGTGTGGTTTTCTACACAGAGACGCTGGTATCCAATAATGACTTTACCTGTTCTGTGCAGACGACTGAAACCTTCTATTGAGGATACAGGTAAGTAGTGAACAGAAAGATTTTAAAACACAATTACAGAAACATTCCCAATGCCAACCCATGTTTCCAAAGTTGCAGAATCACAAAGTAAACAAACACAGAACCAGTGTTAATACAGCTTATGAAAAGTCAGGTTATTTCTAGCAGGTGTTGAGGGTATCCTTATCAGGCACGAGCAGGAGCTGAGAAAATGCTCCTGTTTATGACAGCCCTTATCGATACACTGAACACATCAAGCTCTTCCATCCTTCTGCTTTTGCTGGGAAACTTTTGAACTACTCACTTAAAATCACGGGGTTTTTCAGCTTCAGACAGGTGAAGCATTTTTACAAATACATCAACATTGCAATAATAAAAATAAACTTTCTCCTGTGCTGCAAAATTGAACTGAGACACTAAAAGAAGCTGTTTCTTTATTTTTATATAATTTGCACTTTTCGATCTATCTTTTCTCTCTTTTTTTTCCAAGCTTGACCAGCCTTCACGGGAAGCAAAAGGAGCTGCTGGAGTGCTTTGCCTTGGTTTGGTTTATAGAGTTGGACCATGAGCTCCTGATGTTGTCCTAAGTAAGCTGAAGACAACGGGAGTCTTTCCATTGACTTCAGGGAGCACAGATCAAGCTCTAAACTCTTACAGCTAATGAAAATGGTGATAGATACAGACCTGATCCTCCAGATTGCAAAATACCATCAATTCTCTTTGGGATCAATGGAAATGAGGCAGAATCCAGTCTTGTTGTGGATTACTTTTTTTAGCTGTTCAAGTGGAAACAGATCCTGTGCTCCAGGACCTGAAACAGATATTGATTTAAGATATTACCACTGTTTTTTTGTGTTCTTGAGAAGGTAAATGCAAGAGGGAAATTAATTTGTACCAATTATCCCAGGAGTCAGACAAACACAAGAGGCTATCTGAGTTCTTCTTGCTGATTGGAAAATCAGATACCACATAAATTCAAAATTCTAACAATACTAAGGGATTGTTTACTATTTATTAAATGAGGCAGTTTAAAACAAGTGAAATAGCTAAAAAAAAACAGAGAAAAGTGCCTGTGAGTTAGTTTTCTTGTATTTTTCAAAAAGTCTTCCCCGACTTCTCAGTAAAGGGAAAAGGATGGTACACAGACTCATGAGTCTACTGTACTCAGCAACATCTGAAAGAAGAAATCAGTTTGACTAGAAAATTGCACTGGTAATATATATACAGCAGCATGTGGGGCAGTCTGTTTTATTTGACTTTCCATTGCAGCTTTTGCAATTGGTCTTTGTGAATCCTATAGGAAGGTATAAAAATTATATTTTACTTTAATTTTCATGTTTCTCATGCACTGAGGAAAATCCACCAGAGCTCCATTTCTCCTGTTTTAAAGGATAATAACTCACTTGCACATATTCAACAAAGAAAGGTTTTATAAGACATCTGCCACTTGTCACAGAATCACACCCTATCTTTTTAAAAAGCATATCCCTTCTGATCATAAATCACTTATAGGTTAGAAAAGAATGATACTGCCATTGGTGAGAAAAGTATGATCTACAATTTTAGAACTATATGCTTTTCCTGCTCAGATTGAAGCATTTGAGTCTGTTCTCTGCTTGTTCTCTTACGAAGACAAGAAAGAGGTACTCTAAGTACAATTTTCTTTTTTTCCTCACAGGAAAAATGAAACCAGAATATATATTTATGTGAATGTGTTCTGGTATATTGACATCATAAACACCTTGCAGTGTCACATACATTTATAAATCTTGTTTTTAAGATTCCACAGAATCCCAGCAAGCATAAAACATATTTTAAGATTCCCACATGAAAAATCTTTCAAAATGAGCCTATGGGAAATGCTAGCCAAATGTTAAGGTCCTAAAATCTTGAAATGTCATGTGAAAGAACTGCAGTTTCAGGTGCATTTAATACCCAGCTGAGTATCTCAATGCTTCAGTAGAATGAATGAAATGCCATAACAAGCTCATAAGGAAAAACAGGTTATTACAATATTCACAGTGCTACTAATAAGCTAACAATTGATAAAAGTAACATATATGGATTTAAAGAATACTGTCATCCATACTGTTGTCTCCCTTGCTCTGCCTCAGCAATAAACAGTTAGAGATAAGAAGGGTGTGCAAGTAAGTTGAGAGGTATGGTTTTCATGTACTGAACATGAGAAGTGAATGTATTGTGCAAAAGTTATTTGTTGTATATATATATCTATTAAGTATAACAGATGTAGTGTTTAAACATATAATTTCAATTCTAAAAAAAAGTAACAAATGCCAAAGAGTGAATCATCAGAGGCAGCACTCAAAACTAAAAATCTTCCAAATAAACAATGCATTTTACTTCTTAATTAATACTTCTTAATTTTAATTTTACTTCTTAATTAAATAATACTTCTTAATTAATAGACAGTTTGGAAACTTCCACAGAAATATTTTTACTTGTGAGGGAGTAACCCTTAATACTTGCTGGTAGCATAAGAATTTGTTAGCTGTACTTAGAGCCATTCACATTTGGCAAAAACTTTGAAACGGACAGTAGAGGAGATAACTTGTCCACCTGGAAGTCTCAGAAATTCATTATGCAATTTTTCATACACAACAACCACTGAAGTCGAAAACATGTTTCCTTCAGGTCTTGATAGCAAGCAGAAGCAGCGTTTGCATTCTCACAGATGAGAACAGAAGTTCACTGGACCTATCTGAGCTTCAAAGATATATTACTGGTGGTGTATTGAAATAATTAAGACCTGATTCTACTGTAAATCAGTATCGTTAGCACTTGTCTTTATTTACACTGGCTTATTTTTTTAACTAAATGATGCCACTTACTCAGGTGGTGTTGTTCATGATTCACAGCTAAGTACCTTGGAGCAGAAATATACCTCCCTGAGATTCCCCCCACCCCAAATTTTATCAAATTTCTTTGTGAATTTTATTTCTGGAAGTGTAGTAGGTAGAAAATAAAAACTTCCATCAGGTACTTTGATTTGACCAAAGAGCAAAATAGTTGCTTCTTTCTGCTCAGCTCTTTTGGAGGTGCAATGAAGAGGTACCTTTGGCCAGCTAAAGCAGTGTTCACCCATAGTGCCTCTGTTAGCTGAACAACAGAGGAAACCTGTGAAAGTATGTGTCATTTAGGAGTCTTAAGGAAACTCAGAAATGGCTTAAGTCTTGATTCCTTACAGGGCTGCTTGTTTTTGTTATTGCTTTTCACAATTTTATGTAAGTGTAGTTGCCTTGGCTTAAAGGAAGAGTGAAACATTTCCACTCTGTTCATGGATGGCTGGGTGGCCCAGAAAAAAAATGAAAGCACGGAAGACAAACGAAAGGGACTTCTGCTAGATGTAAAACATGTTCAATATATTGGTGTGTTACCTGAGAGACATTACTGTCAGAAGAAACATAAAAGAAGTGCAGATAAGTTTATTATTGTAATAGTACATGGAAATTCACAGCAGTTACCTTTGCTTAAATTAATCTGCTCTAAGTGATCCCAGCCATGAGCACTTGGGTCCAAAAACTATAGCCTGCAACTAAAACCAAGGATCATCTGCCATCTTTAAAGCAAGTGAAGCTGTTTAAGGGTCTTCTTTATGCAAGACCTGCTTGTCAAGCAATGAAATCACAAGAACAGCCAACCCAGCTGCAGGAATCAGACACAGCAGCTAGCAGAGCAGCATGCACCAAGAAGAAGCTCATAGGAACAGCGCCGGGAGAAATGGGCTTTGCTGCCTGGCTGAGTGTGGAAGCCCCAAGCTGGCCTTTGGGTGTGATCGCAGGGTCGAGGCACCCAACTCGCCTGTGAGCAGAGGGTCTGACTATGCAATTCTTACAGCTCTATCTTGGGCTATGATTAATGGGATGAAATTTAACAAGTCAAAATGCCAGATCCTGCACCTAGGATGGAGTAACCCCAGGCACAAGGATAATTTGTTAGAGGAGTGGCTGGAGAGCAGCCCTGCAGAAAGGGGCCTGGGGGTGCTGGTCAGCAGCAGGAGTCAGCAGTGTGCCCTGGCAGCCGAGAGGGCAAATCCCATCCTGGGGTGCATCAAACAGCATCATCAGCCGGTCAAAAGAGGCGATTATCCCGCTGTATTCAGCCCTGGTGCAGCCGCACCTTCAACACTGTGTGCTGTTCTGGGCCCCACAGTTTAAGAAATGTTTAAATCAGTGTTACTAAAGGCTACACAAAACAGGCTGTGATCTGAGTAGCATGGGTGAGATTTCATGGTCAGAGGCACTCAATAAAAATAATAGTTCCTCTACTGAGGGGGAACTTAGTATCTGAGACACACTTCTTTGCTCTTACTCTAGAAACAGATATCCCTCCTGGCAAAAGACAGCCAGGGCCATGGTCAGCAGCATGCATAATTAGCCTAATGTTGGGCAAAAGGTAAAATATCCTCCCTTCCCTGTAAATGCTTGCTCCCCTTTCTGTTGTCTTCAGAACTGAGGGCATGGAGCTGCTCTGTCCCAGGACAGCAGTGTCACCTTTGCATCCGTGAGCATCTCTGTCTCCTTTTGCCTCCTCACAGCCTCTCTCCTGGGAGGTCTCTCAGCTTCATCCCTTAGTGCTACTGTCTCTCTGATCCAGCCTGCTCTTGCCTCTGCCGGGGCTGTCAGGAGGTTGGTGGGAGGCAGCATTAGGACAGTCTTCTCCAAGGTCGCACCTAGGATAAATCTGTACTTTCAGCTTCTTTTAGCAAAGTTTTAGTCATCAAGGCTCTGAGAGGTAGAAAAGATTAAAATTGTCTTAATTTTCATGCTACACATTCCATGAATTGCTTTAGGTATAATTCGTTTCAGAATATCTAGCATTTATAATCATAATTATCAGTTTAATTGTATTATGGTGCAGACAGGGGATTATGAGGGGAGATTTTGTTACGTGCGCTGAAGCTTGTCAGAAAAAGACATCCTATATCAGTATTGTTAACTCAAATGTTCAAAACCTTGAGTATGTCCTTCCATCACAGCCTAAAGTTATGAGATGAAAAAAAGCAATTTTTTTCCTTGTATGATTCTGACTTTACAGTTTTAGACTACTTAAATATTTCAAAGTTTTCTTGAAGGCTGTTTAAAATAAAATCCAATGTTCTCATGAATTTATATGTCTTCTGAGAAACAAATCCTGTTCTTGATGGAGCACAGAACAGAGAATGAAGAGCTTCTTGGATTTCTACTTACCTTACATTTTTATATTGGCAGTTTAGTCCCATGTCTGAAATCCTTTTCTGTGCTTCAAAGCACTGTAGGATTCCCTTTCCTTTTTGACCCTGAGTTCCACTGGAGTCCCATGCTGTTCACAGGATGGCTGAAATTGGAAGGGACCTCCAAAGGTCATCTTGTCTTGTCATCCTGAAGACGCTGAACAGGATTGGATCCAGTATTAACCCCTGTTAGTTACTGGCCTCCAAGTAGACTTTATGCTACAGGTTACCAAATTCTGGGCCTGCCTCTTCAACCAGTTTTCAATCCACCTATCTGCTCATCCAGCCCATAGTTCCTCGGCCTCTCTGTGAGGATCTTACAGTAGACAGTGTCCATTTTCTATCTGGACTTCAGTGTTTAGTGGCTTGTTTTCACAATGCTCTCCTCTCAACTATCAAGCCAGTCATTTTGTCTTAGAAAGTTACCAGGTTGTTTGTGCATAACTTCACCCTTGTTCATGCCAGTCTGTTGCTGGCTGCTATTGGGTTGCCTCAACTGTGCTGAAGCTGGCTGGAAGGAGATGCTAGCAAACCTCTGCAATCCCTGTCACCTGCTCATCCTGGTCAGAGACCAATCTGAAGCTTGCACAGGTCCCTTTGCCCTCTGAGCATCCGATTTCATTCCCTGGGAAGTGACACCAGAAGTGATGCAGCCAGTGGCGCATGCTGGTGCGTCTGAGCTTTTACTGAATGTCAAGTTTGGATGTGGACTGATGAACGCAGACCTGGAAAATTAGAAACCTGATTAACACAGGCTCCTTTGAAGGAAGGGGATGTAAGCAGCTTCAGACTCTAACCTAAAAGGGCCAAAATGTCCTGGAAACTCACCCTTTTATATGTCAAATAGCTGAAGAGGCACAATAGTGCAATAAAGAAAAAAAAAATCAATTGACGTGTTGTGGCAACTTCTTTTGTTCACACAAAATTTTTAAGTAACTGTATTGTCCACATTGCTTATATTGGAAAAAAATAATCTGAAACAGTTAGATGGAGAAAGAATTAGCTAATCTTTCCCATGATGTCTCATGGGAATATCTCATCTTCTTGTGGTTCTAATGACCAGGGAAAAGGAGAGGGATGAGGTGGTGAGAAAGCTCATTTACACACCTGTTTTGAGGAATCATCACATTTAGTATGTGATGAAAGAAAAAGATGTGCATGTGGTGTGATTGATATATGGCTAACAGCACAAGTGGGAACAGGATTTTTTTTTGTTGTTCTCAAAAAGAAAACAAAGCCATAAACCAAAAAGTTTCAATAAAGAAATAAAATGATAAATGATTTTGTATGTCCCAAGGAGAGATTTTGGGCCAGCACATACTTTATCACATGTAAAAGCAAATCTCTTGGAAAAATCAGGACAGGAAATTATATCTCCAGCGCAAAGTCATACAATCCTGTCCTAGTTTCAGCTGGACAGAGTTAACTTTCTTCACAGTACCTAGTAAGAGGCTATGTTTTGGATTTGAGCTGAGAAGAAGGATGAGAAAAGGACTTTGTAGCTTCTCACGCTTTGCCTCTGTCTGCAGGTGCAGGAGAAGATAGGAGGGAACGTAGCCCGCAGTGGCTGGCTTAGGACTCAACCTTAGGTTTAGGACTGAGACCCAATTTGCCAATGATATATTCCATATCATGCACATCATGCCCAGCATATAGATGAGGGGCTAGCCAAAGCTCGAGCCCTTCTCTTTTCCAGGATTGCAGTTTCAGGACTCTCTCTGCTCTGGGATTGTTAGCTGGGAATGAGCCAAGGCTTGGTCATCGGGTGGTGAGCAGTTGTATTTGGCATCACTCATTTGTATATTGCTATTATTATTGATACCATTATTATTTTAAGTTTTGTTGTAGTTTAGTTATTAAATTGTTCTTATCTTAACCCACAAATCTCTTTTCCCTTTACCCCTTTAATTCTCTCCCCCATTGAGGATGAGTGAGCAGTGGTGTGGTGGTTGCTGCCAGGTGGGTTTAAACCATGACAAATCCTAGGGAAGATAACAGAATCACAGAATCACAGAATGTTAGGGATTGGAAGGGACCTCGAAAGATCATCTAGTCCAATCCCCCTGCACTCTTACAGTCTGCAGGAGCCGTCCCACCTGAGAGATATACTTACTGATGATGCAAAACCATGGAAAAGATGCTGCAAAATGCAGACTCAGGCCACCCAGGCTCTAATTCTTTGCAGTGAGTGTGTTTCTTTGGAATAGAGGAGATGGATGCTTGTGGATCAAGTCTCACAGAAAGGAAAGGAATAAACCAAATCCATCTAAAACAATGCCTCTACTTTTCAATAAATGTCAAAAAGAACGAACATACAAAGTGTAGCTGTTTGTCATGGGACGGACATTCATTCAAGAAAGCTCACAGAATACTGGAGAATGCTGAAACCATGTTTGGGTGCCTACTCATCGCTCTGGCTTGGATAAAACTGAGTCACACTTTTGCTGCACTAACCAGCAACAGGCCATGGAGATGTCTCTGTGCAGTTTTCACAAATGAAGAACAGTTGATTGTGGTTTTTTGTTTTTTGTTTTTTGTTTTTTTTTTCCTACCACAGAAGCACAACATTCTGGGGAATTTTCCAGGTCTTTCTGTTAAACTGAGGAGGCAGATGGTCAACGCTGGCGTGGTGGCCAGTCAGTGCCTTGCAGAACTGGGCTCTCCCAGCATTGATTTTAATGGACGTTCCACCTGTGGTCAAATCTATAGAGAGACACTTTTATTTACCAAATGTTGAATGATTGGGTCACTGTCCTGAAAAATTATTGTGTTTCTGTAGTACTTCCATTAAAAAAAAAAACGAACTCTTCAGAATCATAGCTTTAATGACAGTCATGCAATTTATATGTTTTAAACAAAGTCCTTAATTGTCTGTCTGTGAAGTAGAAGGACAACTGGTGCAGCAAATGGCTTAAATGCAGCAATTACAATATTTCTTATTCTTTACCCATCTAAAATTAATGAAAAACCTTTCTTGCTGTGACCTTGACAAATGGTGGTGTAACCTTTTTAAATTCTCAGAGGGTGCTGAATTCTACCCTGTGAGAAAGTGATGTAAAGGAATTGCAGCTGAACGTTTCTAATTAGCAAACTGAAACTCTGTGACAGGGAAGAAAGCTAAAAGACACTGATTGGATTTAACATATATTAGAGACCATCCCCAGGGAACAGAATTTGAAGATAGCTCTCAGTATTTTAATCTTCTCACACCTGAGTATCTCTGGGCATTACTGAATTGCCTGCAGGATTTGTGTAAGCCTACTAGTTTTCACTCAAGGTAAAACCTGATCCTGTAAAATGCTGGGTATGTTCAGTTCCTACTGCTTTTGAGAGGTGCTCAGCTCCTCAGAGAACTGAATAAAGAGTGCAGCTTCCTCTCATTCTCACTGAGCCATTTCACCTATTACTGGTATTATTAAGGGGTTTTAAAAAGGAGGTACAACACAGTTAAACCATCTTTAAAACCTTTTACATTTCCAAGGTGGTATGAAGGAATCTTCACATTCAAATCTAATTTGTGTAAGCATCATTTCCATGTAGATATATATTAGTGCTGGATTACTAAAAGTGTTTTGTTGATTTGGCACCATGAAAAGTCCCAGGAGACTTAAAATCAAGAACTTCCTTTTCTTTCCTTGCTAGGTTGCAACTCTGATGCATAATTATTCAAGTTATGTTGTGTTTCATAAGTTCTATTTTTATTCCTTCTAAGAGGCAAAGGATCTTTGGGTGATCAAGGCGTATGAGTTTTTGCTCTGTCATACTTATTTGAACAAAAGGAGATTTCTGACGTCCACCATGCTAGAGTGATCTGTTACTAAAGCAAATATCAACTATATTCATTTTAACTATAGCGTTAGGTTTGAGAAATTCTAGGATTTTCCATGGGTCGCATCATATGTCCCCTTCTGGTAATGGTAAGCCATTTCTGTGGTTGGACAAGTTATGCAAAGCTGACACGAGTCAGAGTGCCCACGGGCACAATCCATTACTAGTGTGAAGAAAAGGTTCACAAGATGAGCGGTCTTAAAGACTACTAGCCGTGGTCTTTAAGATCAGGGATGAAAAAATAATGTCTAAATAAATTGCTTTTTACATTCTGCTTTCCCTGACTTTTTTAGCGGGCACAGAAGGAAAAACCGTCTCAAAATAGCGCTGCTGAAATCATTGGGCCATATGAACAAGAAAAACCAGTATAGGCATGAACTTGCCCCTTCATCCTTTTTGTGTTGCTAAATCCTATTTTCAGACACCAGACTGTTTAAAATCTCTGAGGTGTGTTAAAAGTGCTAGCATGATTACTATGATTATTTCCTAATTTCTTGGATAATTCAGAAAAGTTCTCAATCACTTTTGAGAAGCTGAACATCTTGTGTTTTATTGAGTAATTCATATCCTGATAACCCTTCCTTATTATGAGTCCCATCTCCCTGACTCCTTTCTGCTAAGCAAACTGAGTGCAAATGTAGGTCAGGAGAACTAATACCCAAATTCCCTTCCTCTCCTGTGAATGGAACATATTAAAATTTTCCAGTGTAATTAAAGAGACTCTGCAAGGTTAGTGGAGCAGGTCTGTCTGACATTAATTTTTATTATATGCTAACTATTTTCCAAGTTCCTTTCATTTTTTAATTTTAAATTTGAAAGAGGCTCTTTTTCTTCCTAACAGTAACTGGCCATGTTGATCCTTAGTTCTGCCACTAGAAATCAGACACGTAACAACAAATTATTATGTTTGTGCGAGAAAGAACAGATATTGAAAGTAAATAAGCAGATTTAAGTGCTTTTTGAGAAGTTGTCAGTGAAAAGATATATCATATGGAATGGTAACATATTCTTCAAGACCTCTTCAGGTGACTTTTCTTATTTTATTTATTTTCCTTAATTCTTAATTCAGATAGTAGGGATTTCAGACTGGGATTTTAATGATGTTAGCAATCTTTCATTGCAAGTAAAGATGGCAGAAATGCCTTCTGCTTCTACTTTATTTCCTTCCTTCCATCCTTTTTCCCCCCTCTCTGCACCCTTCCTCCCTCCAGTTTTCCTCGGCTTTGGTAATGTCTGATTTTTGAGCGAGGTAACTGTAACAGTTTATGGAATAAGTACTTGCTTTTAAACTTCTTTGTACATACAAAATAATATGTAACATAACTGCACCTTAAAAGTAGAAACATAATAAAAAAAATCACTCTGCTATATGAGAATGTTTTTACCTGCATGGAATGAATTTTCCTACTGAGTGTCTTTAATACTAATCGAAAAAGGATAAGAAAATCCCAGAACAATGAGTAAAATGAACAGAGACTAAATTATTGAATCATAGTAACTGTGATCCTAGATTATGTTAAAACTGATGGAACTATCTTCTGCATGAAGAAATCTTTCAGACCACATTTTTAATACACCTATTTCTCCTCTAATATTGCATAAAAATCCAATTAAGTGTTAGCGGTACTACAACAAAGTTGTGTAAAAGGGACAATTCACCACATTAGTATTCTTGTCTTTGTTGTCACTAGCTTCATTCTGTAGAGCACTGAGTAACCGCAACATATTTGTAGTCTTTCTGGAGTTTTTTGTAATAGTATTTCATAATACTTATTAAAATGTCTAGAGTAGTGAAACCGAGACAGAAACAGTCCCTGGAGCTCAAACTGTTCTGCAGTCCCTGTTGTACTCCCTTCACTATTTTTTTTGTTAGGGTTCTCTCTTGTTTCTGATCATACACCTTGGTTTTTTTTAAAGTGTTCCAACTTTTCCTGTGCATAAATACATGAAGTTGCACCTTGGGGCGCTCTCAGATAACTTCCCATGAGATTATGTTCCCCTAAATGATAGCTTGGCATTATTTTCATTGTGGTTAAGCTGGTGAGCCTGGAGTAAGATAAGATTGGCTTAAGGCCACTTTACTATGGCTCTTTGTAAAAATGGAAAAGAAGTCAGAGTTCTCTTCCATATCGCTTACGTTGTCATTGAAGAGGGTGGCGGATTTCAGGGTTGAAAAATCACGTAATAGGAATCTCCAGCTGTAGCCAATTGAAACTTATTTGAACTGAAGGCAGAAGTGGCCACTGAGCCCTCTGGCAGCACCTCAACCCAGTTTTGCACCCTAGCTAAATTTCCTCAGCTTCCCTGTAATTTCAATGGGATTAGAGCAAGTCTGTGTGTGGTACCAGCTGTTCATTCACACCTGTGTTTTCAACAATTACTGTCAGTAATAAATTCAATGAAAATCATCCCAGGTGGCTTACAAGGGCCCTCCCAGATCTTGAGACAATCTACATGTTTGCAAATTCTTCATCGTTCATTGATAATTCCCACAAATGTTGACATTCTGAGGGAGAAAAACAAAAGGCGTCTTAAATTGGAACAAAGTATTCTTTTAAGTCTGCACAAATTCTCACAAGACCTACATAAAGAACTCAGCAGCTAGCACACAAAACCTTAAAATAGTGCTGAAATGGGGGCTCTGTTCCTACTTACAGCTTCTTGAGGAGGGGAAGTGGAGAGGGAGGTGCTGAGCTCTTCTCCTGGTATCCAGTGACAGGGTGGGAATGGTTCAAAGCTGCTCCAGGGAAGGTTTGACGGGACATGAGGAAGCATTTCTTTACCAAGAGGGTGGTCAAACACTGGAACAGGCTTCCTAGAGAGGTCGTTGATGCCCCAAGCCTGTCAGTGTTTAAGAGGCATTTAGACAATGCCCTTAACAACATGCTTTAACTTCTGGTCAGCCCTGGAGTGGTCAGACAGTTGGATGAGATGGTGCATCACTGTAGGTCCCTTCCAAGTGACCCGTGCTATGCTATTCTAATTTCTCTGGTGTAAATCTAGAAAAGTTCCACTGAACTGGATTGTTTTCTTTGTCTTTACATGTGTTACAGAGATCAGGAGTTGGATCCAACTTTTCCCCTCTGCTTTCCCTTTCATTGAGGTGGGATGTTGTGTCTGGGAAGGGACTGGCTAAAACTGATTGCTCCTTATTGTACCTAAAAGCTTAGAGAAATGATCAGACATCTAAAGTTCAGTGGTTTTCTGCCCCATAGAATGGTAAGTGATACCACTTATTCTTTCTATTGTAAAATGAGGTTTTTCCACTTCATTTCTCTACTGAAACTATTTACATAATGTCTGTGTTCTTTTATGACTTGTACAAGGAAAAGTGCCGTGCTTCTAAATTCACATGGGCTTAGGGAGAAGGCTGAAATAGGAAAAAAAAAAGTAATAAACGCATATGCCAATCATTTATCTTATTTTTATCCATCACATACATTATAAACTTCATAGAAGTTTCAAAGAAGTCATTTCTAACAACTGAAGGATGCCTATCTCCTCATGAACTTTCAATATGTTTTTATTTAACATTTTCTGGCCCAATTTTCTTTGTATAGGTCAAGAGGGTTTTTTCACATCTTGTTATGGGGAAAAGGGTACTTGAGTGGAAAAGGTGTGCTCTCTTTCCCTGCCACTGAATTTCAAGTAGCTGAGCATATTCATTAGAAGCTGGAGGACTTTAGCACAGATATATTAGACCAAAACTTGCACACTCCTATTAGAATAAGAATAATAAGTTGAATTGATACAAAGGGCTAAGGCCACATGCCAAGTAGGTCTGAGTTTTAGTTGAGGTTTGCATATCCCACTGTTAGAGCATTTGCTGGTCTTTTAGACAATTAAATGACCTGCCTTTAAGAAAATTTATATCACAGATGCCCTAGCAACACTCCTGAGGCTCTGTTTCCAGCTCCAGGCATACATTACTGTGTGATAGCATGAATTAGCTCGTTCATGCTGGCATCGTAAAACCAGGGAGGACTCTGTTCTTGTGTATTAGAGTGCTGGTGAGAAATCTAGGGGTGGAAGGAAGACACAGAACTGAACCAAAAGGTAAATGAGCAAGATATCTAAAATGAATGTTGTAAAAGATTATGTTCCTTTATTGAATTTTGTATTCTTTGAGTAGTTTCAGAACTAGGCAAAATAGTTTCTTTCAAACCTCTGAGTAAAACTCAGCTATTTCGCCATCTGCGTAATTGTTTTTATGTATTTTAATATATTAAATAATGGAGTTTAATAAAATTCAGATCTTACAGCCTTAAATTTTATCCAAGTTGGCCTTGAACAATTAAATTTCTCATTATTTTTCCAAAGGATAGTTGATATTTAGGAATTAGTTTGAAATTATAGTTTTATTGCCCATGTTATTGCAATGTAATGATCATTTGGAGAGAGACACAATGTCCTATTCAAGCAGACTGTATTTAAATTATCCATTTTGTTTTATTCTGAAAAATATTTGCATGATGATAAATGGATAAAGAATAACAATTTCCAAGGAGGCACTGTCTCTATCCTTGAGTTAGAGAAATGAAAGCCAAATTTGGAACAAATGGTCTGGGAAGATGCTGTTTCTGCAGTGAAAAAGGGCACTGTTATCTGAAGGATGTCTCCTAAGATAACAAATCATTGTCTGAGGAGGGATGAAGTACAACATGACTTAAAAGGACTTAAATTCTAAAATAAGTATGTTTTTTCCTGCAACTGAATTTTTACAGATGCCACAGCTTTCCAATTTGATTGCTTAAGCATTCATACATATGACTGACTTTTAATTGCTGCATACCTGTGCATTGCTGCATAATTATTACATATGCAATCTAATAAGATTTAGGTTGCTTTTTGTTTCCAGGAACAAGAGATTCCATGTAGAAAAGTGCATCAGGGAGCAAAGACAACCAGGGATAGACAGAAGAATGATGAGAAAAACAAAAAAGGGACTGCTGTTCCCTGAAGTCATAGTGAGCTTTTTAAGAGTTGAAGTTCTCGCTGTTTATCTAACAAACTTCTTAGGTGGCTGCAGTTGCAATAAGTGTTTTAAAATGGAGGTTCTTTTGCCCTTTTAATAACATTTTCTGATCCTCATCTCTCGTGCCATCAGCTAACAGAATGACTAGGCTGTTTGACATGGAGGATGTTCCCTTCTTAGCATCTTTAATCAACAGGCAAACCAATGCCTGGCAATTCCCTCTTTCCAAAGAAGAGCTCCTGCCCTCGAAATGGAAATCTCTGATTACTTACCTGGGCAATGAAGCTTCAGATATCTAACGCATAAATGCCTACACCTCAGTGAGTGACTGTGAGCTCCCTGTACATTCAGGGGAGAGAAACAAGCACTTTTTCGGATACGTACTGCATGAAGAGGAAGGTGTCACTTTTTCTCCTCACTGCAGGTAGATTAATTCCTATACTATGAATGATGTGGTTCACCCAGGAGGACAATGGCAGAAGACCTCCAGCTTTGAACCTGCCTGTAGAAACAGCTGAGTGATGAGCTGTGTTTCATGCACTCAGGCTTGAGAGGTACAGCTGGTTAGATGTTAGGGATCAAGGAGTGACTCCTTTAAGCTAAGCAAAATAAATAGTTTTCATTTCTATTGCACCCTTTAATATTTGCAAAGCACTCGATGCAATGGGAAAAGCACTTCAGAATTGAAATTAGAATAAATAGATCTCTTATTCAGACTCATTTTAATGAATACAACTTTCCTGTTCTGTAAGAGTCCCCTAAAACTGATGGCACGTAAAGGCGAGGGAATGAAATACAAGAGTTCCAGACTCCAGAAACTTTATTAAGCCTGTATCTCAAGGTTGATGTCTTGCTAATGTGATCATGGACTAAAATTACATTAAGGACTTCTCAAACTATTTGGTTTACGTGGGATTTTAACAACCTCTAAAATCTTGTATTCTTAATTAATGCATCCCTCCCAGCCTGGTGCTCTCTTCCATTTACAACAAAAGATTAAATTCATTAAAACTCCCAAGGAGTGGGAGATGGATGGAGTTCAGCTTCAGAGGTCACAGAGAAAGGAAATAGAATATCCATTGCTAGTATTTAATAATAGTTTCTCTAGGTATTGGTTGATTAGTAATTATTTAATAAAGGATTTATCTTGCTAAATACAGATTCCTCCTAGATAACAGAGCCTGGAAATACGTTAATTTAAGAGAGAACAAAGTAATCCACCTTGGATGGAGGAAGAGTGATAAGAAACTGTTATAAGTAACCCTAGGGAGTAGATTGAAGGGCAAAGTTAAGACACAGGACCGAGTTGCTAATGACTGACAAACAGTAAAACATAAAAGAGTTTGTGAAGTGATGCTAAGATGTTGCTTAGACTCTCAGCACAAGTTGTTGTGACACGTGCTGGAATAAACCTTGGATAAAAGGAGTAGGGACAAGCTTTAGAGAGGACCTGATAAAGCATTTTATTATTTTTCCCATTTGTAACTTTGATTATAGTTTTGGGACAAAGCAGAAACACTCATTTTTTTCTACAAAACCCTTAATTTATTATTTTCTACAACCTTACAAATTTACATATAGTCCCCAGGTGAAAGGAAAAGCCCTGAGTACACTGTCCTCAAAGAAGAGCAAATTAAGAGCATTTTTTGTTGCTTCATTCCTGTGAAGAGTTTGGAGCTTCACAGAAGCTGGACTGTACTGTTCCTACCAAGCTGCAAGGATCAGTTTAGAAGCGGTTGATCCCAGAGGTTAGGACAGCAGAACGGGCTCCCCCACATCAGAAGCACATCCATGTCTTATGTGGTGGATAAGCAGCTTGTGACTTCAAGGACTGCACATGTGACATCCGTTTTTCCCTACTTTTTAAACACAGTAGGAGGATGCATCGGTGTAATAGACTCTCTTGAATTTGTGGTTTCATCTCAGAAGCAATGATGGGAGCACTGCAGATCTGCGTGGCTCCTTTGTGGTATCTACCAGGTGAAACTGTACTAGGACTTCTGCTTGGCATCTAAGATGGAAGCTGTATAGAATTCCTCCTCTGAGCAAGATGTAAGTTTGGCAGAACATTATATTGAGCTGATTTTATATTGAATCTTCCTATACTAACATCTATGTTTCTCAGTGATTAAATATTTGTCATTTTAATGATTGAGTATGAACAGATGTGTTTAACGTTCATGGTTAATGATCTCTTTGTTTCTGCTTTTAATTACTGCCTATTACACTAATGGACTCAAACTACTAGAGTGTTCAAGAGGCCATTAGGCTCTTGTATAGGACATGGAATGCTGATGGCAATTCAATATGAAAATTAGATATTTGTAGTCTTCACTTCTGAAAAAACAAAAGTTTTCTGGTTTAGGAGAGTTCATAGACTACATGATGCTTTTTAAAAATTGTCATTCAGGTCATTTGTTCATGTATGCAAGTATTGATTTATGAAGTGTTCTCCTCTGTATGCTTTCTGGAACATGATGCTAACCGTTAAGTAGAAATTAAGAACTCTGGGCCTCTTGCCTAAAGAAACCAAACCATTCTCTCAGACCTGGGCTATAGCATTACTGCTGTCATAAACAATCATTGTAGGCCAAAACAATCCTAAACAGGGAAAGTAAAATCTGAGAATTAAAAGAATAACCTTTTTTCTCAGCTTCCAAGCAATAAATCGACTTGCAAATTATTTTAAGGGAACACAAGATGATGAGGAATCACATCTCTTGACTAGCAGCTATATGTCCACTAGTTCTTTGATTATCCATTTAGTGTCAGTCTGCTTAATACTCGAAAAGTTTATCTCTTTACAACTGTCTAACTATCTAGGGTGAATCTATGTATATTTACCAACAGACGATCTCATAATAACTACTAGAGTTGCCAGGCCATTCATGCATATCTCCTTTCCCAAGCCACTGACTGGAGCAAACTTTAAAAAATTCTATCTTGCATGTTTTACTAGCAAGATGTAAAAAGGAAGTTAGAAAATGAGAGAGAACCTATCTTTCTTTGAAGAAAAATAGAAGGAAAAAAACCCCAACAAATTAATGACAGGGGACAGGCACTGCTGAACTGCAAGAGGAGTGAAGGAGGAGACTCATTCTGGGCTAGTGAAGATTCATGCTCCTACCTGTCAAAACCTATCTCCCATGACCCAGCAGAACTGACTGGATTTAGGGGACGAGAGGCCCCCAAACACTATGGACCCATAAGAAATGGTTCAAAGACTCTGTAAAGTAGTGAGGTCATGCTAGTTTCACAACCTGCTGAAAGAGATACAGAGTCGGATGCAAGTTTCCCAAGGTCATTCAAGGCCTAGATCTAACCCAAGTAGTTGCAGAGGAAGACATCACCATCAGAAGTGTTTCTCTCAAACCTTTTGATGCTCAACATCCTTTCTCACCCAGTGGCACTGGCAGAGATATGAATTCTGGAATAAGGGGCTGGAGCAGTGGAGTCCGTTAGGCATTAAATGAACTGACTCTCTCTTTTGCCTTCAGCAGTGAAATAAACAGGTTGCTTTCTAGTTTAGGGCACTCAGCAAGTACAGCCTGAAGCCTGTATTCACCACTGAGAGGATGAAGCAGATCAGTCCTTCCTCCATTGGCCCTTGCTCTAGCCCACCAGTCTCATGTTTTTCTTAAACTGTTTCCAAGATGAAGCTGTGAGATGAGGTACCCTTCGTGCGGTCATGCGTAAAATCAGGGCACATAGCATCAACCCCCTGCAAAGGTACAGGGGTGGGGTGGATGATAGGCACATATCTTGCTGGAATATATGCAGCAGAAGTGTGTCTTCATCTTCCTAGGGAAATCTAAGGAAGCGAGTCAATAGCAGCATTGTTGAAAAATTGTTATTTCCTCCGGTGTGTCTGACCAAGCTCTTGCTTTCAGCGATGGCTATGAGAATTGTGCACTGAAAACATCTTCTAATACTTAAAAATATGTTTTTCTTTTTAAAGCTATGCTTATCATTTTATCTATGGATGCTATGTTATTTATCCTAAACTTTTAAATATGTGGCATATTCCAGTGTGCTGAACATTAGACACTTACATATTTGAAGATGTTCAGAGAGCTAATATCTAAATTTGTGATCCTCTGGAAATTTTTGTCAAGGTGTCACTGGGATAACAGATGTAAATGCTGAGCTGGGTGCTGCAGCACCAAATATAGGTTGTACATAGCTCAGAAAATTACATCCAGAGCATTTGACTGGTCTTATTAGTACTACAGATTTAGCTGTGATGTAGTACAACGTACATGAGATTTGAAAATCTTAAGGCTGGAGATGTCTATGCAACATAGAATTATAGAATCACAGAATGGTTTGGGTTGGAAGGCACTTTCACAGATCATCTAGTCCAACCCCTCTGCCATGGGCAGGGACATCTTTCACTAGCTTAGGTTGCTCAAAGCCCCATCCACCTGGACCTTGAATACTTCCAGTGATGGGGCATCCCCAGCTCCTCTGGGAAACCTGTTCCAGTGTCTCACCACCCTCATTGTAAAAAATGTCCTCATTATGTCCAATCTAAACCTACCCTCTTTCAGTTTAAAACTGCTGTCCTCCTGTCTGGTCACTACAGGACTCAGTAAAAATTCTCTCTCCATCTTTCTTATAAGACCCCTTTAAGTATTAAAAGGCTGAAACAGGGTCTTCCCAGAGCCTTTCCTGGATCACTTTTGTGGCCCTGCTCTGGACCCACTCCAAGAGATATATGTCTTTCTTGTACTGTGGACCCCAGAGCTGAACGTAGTAGTCCAGGTGAAGTCCCAGGAGAGCAGAGAGTAGAGAGGGAGAATCACTTCCCTCCTGCTGGCCACGCTTCTCTTTTTACAGCCCAGGACACGGTCAGCTTTCTGGGCTGCAAGTGCACGTTGCTTGCTCGTGTCCAATTTTTCATCCATCAGTATCTCAAAGTCCTTCTCTGCAAGTCAGATATAAATCAATTTTATTTCTCTGTTACAGGTGCAGGACGTTGTATGTGGCCTTGTTGAACTTCATGAGGTTCATGGGGACTCACACCTCAAGCCTGTCAAGGTCCCTCTGGATGGCATCCCTTCCCTCAAGTGAACCAATTGCACCACTTAGCTTGGTGTCATCCACAGACTTGTTGAGGGTGTACTCAATCCCACCATGTCATTGATTAAGATATTAAATATTGGTCCCTGTAGGGACCCTTGCAAGGCATTACTTGAGCCATTGACTAACTCTTTGGACGTGGCCATGAAGCCAATTCCTTATCCATCTAACAGTCCATCCATCAAACCCTTATCTCTCCAATTGAGTGGCAAGAATGTTGTGGGGGACTGTATCAAAGGCCTTACAGAAGGCCAGGCAGATGACATGCATAGCTCTTCCTTTTTCCACTGATGCAGTCAGTCTGTCATATAAGGCCACTAGGCTGGTCAGGAACGATTTGCCCTTGGGGAAACCATGTTGACTGTCTCTAATCACCTCCTTGTTTTCCATATGTTTTGACGCATCTTCCAGGAGGATCTGTTCCATAATGTTACTGGGCATGGAGGTGAGGCTGACTGGTTGATAGTTCCCAGGATCCTCCTTTTTACCCTTTATAAAAACGGGTGTAACATTTCCCTTTTTCCAGCCACTGGGGACCTCTTTTCCACCCACTAGGGGTTACTATGTTTATAAACAAAATGTTTATAAATAAATAATACAATGAAATATAATGTAATAACAAAGGATATAAATCCAGTCAATAGCTTCAATGACTGTACTTTAAATCAGTCTATAGAATTCTTCCATTAATTCAAAATTCTTTAGGTCTGGGCTAAAACTCCTAAATCCTGAAGCACCATTTTACATAAAATTGTCAGTATAATGACAAGTACAATATCTGTATTCCAAAAAAAAATGTTGATACTTTTTCAACAGACTTAAAACTTGGCTGGTGAGACAACTAAAGAGACGATAAAAACTAATAGGGTGCTGCTGAGAGTGGACAATCTAAACTATTCTGGGTAAGGGCTCATTTCCCCAGCAGGATTTTGGGGTTGTATTTACTGCTTGAGTGCATCGCATGCTGCGCTCTGTGACTAGTGCAATAACAGATCCAGCTGGACTCTACTATAAACACTTTCAATCAATCAACGCTGGCATCTTCCTGCAGCTTTGCTATTAAAAAGTAGAGGGATTTTTTTTAAGCAAAGGCCATTCATGTAATTACAATAATACTAATAATTTTTAAATGAGCACAGTTTAAGGCAAGTCACTAAAAAGCTTATTTTCCTTCAAAAGTTTAGGATAATAGGATGATGCTTTTTTATGCTTCCTAGGTTCGTTTGCAGAAGTTGATCGAGGTTACTGGTGTGTATTACCAGTATGTTGTCAATGCGTGCAAGGCAGGAAAACACAGGTATTAAATGGGTGCTTGCTGCTTTGCATCAGTGAGTTCATCTACATGCGGGGAGAAATGTTCTAAACATCACCAGCAGTGGTGCACACCAGGGACTAGAGATAGCTACTGTAAAAAGCAACTTGTTCAAAACGTAACTCCAGCTGCACTGTAAGAACACCTTCTCGAGTTCACAACCTGTAGTGTGACAGAACATTTCTGGCACAAAACACTTATGGAAGTTTGGGTTTGAAGGACATAGATAAACCTGAGAATACTCATATGTTGGTTTGTTTTTTTTTTTTTAACTGTAAGAATTTGTGCTGAAAATTCTGTAGCATTCATTCTCTCGTTAGAACAAAAGCGCTTTTGTGTGACCAGTCTGATCAATCATGAAATAAATAGCACTGCTGAAATGTGTCTGTGTAATTACATACATTACATTTGCAAAATGTGAACAAAGAAGGGTGCTGCAGTCAGCTTGTGCTTTTGAATATGCTGCAAGAGCTGAATTATCTAATGAATTATTGTGTGTGAATTGTCCGCTCGGTTACAAATTCCAATCTAAATCGCATGTTCCTTTTGCTTTACATTTTGCCCTAAGTACAGATGATCAAACAGATATGTTTTTCTCATTCTTCTGGTCGCTCTTAGCTGACAGTTCTAACCATCCTTAAAAGATGTGGCAAAAGGCAGCAGAAGCAGCTGAGGATGTTTGAGGGTGAATTATCTAAATATTTGAACTGACTGCTAAATGACTCAATGCTGAAGTTTCTCATGCTGATAGCTCTGCAATTCTCTTTACCCACTGACTCATAGGAGGAAGGAGATGGCATCATCAGAAAGGTGAACGGCAATTAAAGGAGGGAAGATTGCAAATTATTTTTTTTCTTGTTGAGGAAAAAAAAAATTGAAGCAAGGACCAGGAACTGCATGAATGCAATATGGTAATCACTTATTGCAGAAGAAACTGTAGCACAAGGATTCTGGATTACAAGGAAAGCAACTATTAAACAATAGAATTACAAATTTCAGAAAATGAGACAACCAAAGGTCAGCTAAGATATGTGAAAGTCATAGTCAGTTAGCAACAAATCAGAAATTGCAGAAATAGCAACAGGGACATCCTGAAGGCAGTTGATTAAAAACCACAATGTGAAAAGGGAAAAGCAAGACTATACTAAAAAAAATATTAAAAATTTATTGCCTTGAAAGAATTGCAAGTTAATAGACAGTTAATGTCGTCACATTGTCCTAGCACTGAACTTGAACCTGCAAGAGTGCAGGACTGCTCCAAAACATGCCAAGAAAAGCTAGATTATGTAACCCTTCTGGTAGTGGAAATTTCAAAGTTAGGTTCTAAATTCAAAAAGCTTTTTTTCACCTCTGGTTATAGTTTTAAACTAACCTACCTTGTTTATGCCTGGTTTGTATATCCTTGCACTACCCTTTTTGTGTGAGAAAAGACTGAGAAAATCCTGGAGGAATTATCCTGTTTGGAGTGAGTAGAAAAGCATGTGCACCTTTGAGAGGTGGGTGGAAAACTGCAAGTTTACCACTGTAAAACTAACAACCCAGTAATAGCTAGATGTGTGTCTGTATTCAGCCTTAGTTCAAAACCAAGCTTGAAGCAAAAAATTATTTTCTGCTCTCAAGACTGAACCTAGTGTGCAAATACTATGTACAAACCTGACCTTTCACAAAGCAAAAAAAAAAAAATAGTTTAGGTTTTGGGAAATGCAGACAGGTTTTGGAGCACTGCTTCACCAAATCTTTAGGTGTGACAGCATAAATGCCCAAAAACTCATGAATAGTTGCAAGAGAATAACCATTTACATTTCCTTGTTTTGCTAGCTGTTTTACGTGTGACTTCTCCACTGACCAGTGAATAATTAGCAATGTTTCCATTAGCTTCAGTTTAGCTCTGGTTAGCATATTGTGTAAAACTGGATGTTTCCCTTTAAATTTGCCAAGTGGTGATGTGTATCATCCCAGTGAGGTTATATAAATAGATTTTTTTCAAGAATAAAATAATGGCAACATTTATTAATAAACTCACACCCAGTGATTTCTAGTGCTTAAAAGACAAAGCCCAATGCAACCACCGTGGAAAACGGCACAAGCCAATAGCATAGACTCAACCTCTAGCAAACTTTTGCAGAAAAAACATAATTTCTTCTGTAAATATCTATTTCTTGCTGCCCTTTTGGTTCCATTTTGTGAATTCATCTGGTCAGCAGAAAGCCTAGAATTTGGAGATGGGAGAAAACACAGATTTTGGATGCAAGTTTTCTCCCCTTGTACTCTCCTCTGTCTCTCTCAAAAGTAATTCATCTGGTTTACTTCCTATAACTGGAAACTCAAGACTTCCCCCCACTTTAATGTGCTTTTTATCCTCATTTTCACACTATTCACTTCTTATTTAGTGTAGGTTCCTCAGGTGAAGCATTTATGCTAACCCAGTAGCTAAGGTTGTACTGATACCTGATACGTGTCAGAAGCTTCTCTTACACTATATGTATTGTAGAGGTGTTAATTAAATATTGATTCTCCTGACACTTTTCTGCATTTTAACCTCTACAATTTCAGGTTTGTTATTTATTCATTTGTGTAGACAATCTTCTCCTTTTCTTCACCTGTCTTCAACAAATCCTATTGCAGAATGAGAAGTGTGACTGTGGAAAAGGAGAGGGTAAAGGGAACATTTGCCATAGTTAGCAACTCGGCTACAGAAGACTTTAAACAATTTGGGCCATCTTTCCCAACCTCCACCTATGCCTCCTGTATCTATAAAACTGCATCTGCACATGCAAGTTGGTAAATATTTCTATTACTCTTCTTTAAATACATATATTACATATATATTGATACGCTCTTCGCTGCAGCTCAGCAGACTTGATAGTTGCCTTTGAAAACTTGACCATGTGTTTTTAACTGTCTTAAAAGGACAACATAAAGATTTGAGTGACAGTGAGTATCTAGATTGTGTGAATAACCT
The DNA here is from genome assembly GCA_013400615.1 of Syrrhaptes paradoxus. Lineage (NCBI taxonomy): Eukaryota > Metazoa > Chordata > Aves > Pterocliformes > Pteroclidae > Syrrhaptes > Syrrhaptes paradoxus. Next base: position 185,684 of record VZTO01019929.1, on the reverse strand, counting down.
AGTAAACATACTCGGCACTTCACTCAAAACAATAATTTCAGCTCTTTTTAATTACTCAGCCAATATATGTTGCCTGAAAAGATGTGAAGTTAGCCTTACTGATAACAGGCTTTCTTTTTTTAGCTACATTTTGCAAACCTTTCAGAAGTAGCCCATGGCTCCCAAGTTTTGGTGGTTTAGAAACTGAAAATCCTTCATAAAATCAATTTATTGAGACTCTGTGGACAAATGTCCATTTCTTTTTTCACTAATAGAATGCCAAAGTAATAAAATATTCTGAAATAATTGACTTGTTCATTCCCCTCTCTTTTTTTTTTTTTTNTTTTTTTTTTTTTTTTTTTTTTTTTTTTTTTTTAGAATAGGCTTTTTCTAGATGGAGCTTCTACCTTTTGATTAGGTTGCTTGAAATCACTCTGATTGGAAAACCTAATTGAACATGACTCAATGATGAGTCAGACCCAATAGGAGTCAACAATGAGATACAATTGCTAGAAAAGAAAATAAAATTCTGGGAAGTATTAATAGCAGTGTCATATGTGAGACATTGGAGATAATTATTCTGCTCTATTTGGTTGTGGTGAGGATGCAGGTGATAGTAGCCTGCCTGGTTTGGGCACCTTCCTTAATGGATGATAACAAATTGGAGAGAGTCTGGAAGAAACAGACAAAAGCAATTAAGGAGCTTAAAAAGTATTAAGTGACTTTAAGATTATTATCTTAGTTATGTAAGGCACTTTTATTGTCACTTGTTCACTGATGAGAGAAGTAAACAGCTTACACCACAGCAGTGCCTACTCTCCTGGAGGATGTTTATTTGTCCCAGGGGGGCATCCCTAGCTTCCAGCTGCGGGGTGCAGGCTCGCCCGTGCTGCCCAACCCTTGAGGCAGATCCTGGCTCACTGCATGTTGCACCTGCTCAGGTCCCACATCTCTGTAGCATGGCCTTCAGCTCTGTTCCTGCTTCCTATGGTCTTGGCCCTGGCAGCAACGGATCATCTTGAGGTGCCTGTGGGAAATAAAAATCTGGCATGTCAGTCCCTAGCATTGCTGGGAGACATGCAGCACCATCACTGCTCTGTTGTCACCTTCCAGGCACACCTGTGTCCTTAAGTAAAAACGTAGAGGTGTGTTTGAAAGAATCTGGGCTAGACTAATTCTCACCTGCTCCTGTGCTGCCAAGGCCACCCTCCAATGCCGCATCGCCTTGCAGGACAGCTCAGCCACGTGGGAGTGTGAGGACTCCTATAGCTCTCTATAACTTCATGAAGGGAGGTTGTGGTGAGCTAGGGGTCGGCTTTTTCTCTTGTGTAGACAGTGATAGAACCAGAGGCAATGATTTCAAATTGTGCCAGGGGAGATTCAGGCTGGACATGAGGAAATATTCCTTCTCGGGAAGGGTAGTCAGGCACTGGAATGCACTGCCCAGGGAGGTGGTGGAGTCACCGACCATGGGGGTGTTCAAGAAATGTCTGGATGTCGTGTTGGGAGTAAGAAGGAAGTAGAGATACAAGATTTTATAACCTAATACAAGCTTTATCCATTGTCTTCTAGGGAATAGTACTTGCTTTCCTTTTTTTCGTTGTTGTTGTTGTTTCTCTGCCTAACTTTATCATGTATGCTGCATTTAGGAGTGTGACATTTAAAAATACTTTGATAAAGTTTCAAAGATGAGTTTCAGAAAGTAGACATGAAAAAGCAGACACTTTCCAGAACACACTCTGTTCTGTAACTGTACTCAGGTCATTCTGCTAATTCGTATTCTGGTTGGTTTGGGGTCAGATTTGTATTTATATATGAATACAAACTGATCAGATTTGTTTCCTGAAATCTCCAAGACTGATAGAGGAAGCATAGTTGCATATTTGCTGTCAGCTCTAAAAGCCCTTGAAGCTTGATAAGAGAAAAAATGAAGTTTTCCCTGATATTGCTTGGGCTGTTCAGGTCAGATACTGTAGATTAGTTTTATTGAAAACAGTCTTTGTGAAAATCCATGGAGGGGCAGTAATTTTGCAACCACTTGAATAAAAATTGTCTCTAGGAACATTATATTTTCTAAATCCTTGGCTGTACCAAGGGGATCTCTGAATCTTAAATGGGAGCTGGAAGAAATTGTATGGAATAAAAATGGCTTCAAAGGAAAATAAAAAGCATGTCTAGTTTAATGCCTTTCCCACTGGATATCACAAAATAAATGACTGAGATAAATCAAGTTAAAAACTATTTCACCTTCTAGTATATTGCTAAAATATATTCATGTTTTTATATATTTTAATAAGGAAGTTTATTTTTTCATTTTAAATGTTTACAAAATGTAGAGAGTACCAAGGCTTTTAACTGTATGTGCCAACAGTTCATGATTCTGTTCTCTGTTCTAGAGATCTAAGTCTTTGAATTTTGCTTATGCAGACTGTTACCCATAAACTGTGGCTGACATGAATACAGCATTTCCATGGAGAGATTAGGGCTTGTCCACTTGTAATAACTTTTTCACTGAGGAAAGCTATTCCTGGGAGGTAAAGCTTTGGTATTGGAGGCCTGGGCTGTGATGTAGCACATTCTAGGCTAAAACCTTGCTGAAGATCCAGACATGATGTCACAGTTTCTTTATTCTATACTGCCTTGTGAATAGATCAGCTCTAGAGAATATTTAGAGATAAATATTTTCCAGTGATTGACTTGACTTCATCTGCTGTTTCCTCATTCTGCCTGGCCAGTATTCTCTTTGAGCAATTGCTGACTAACTGAAGTTCAGTGGGTGACATGCAGTTTAGGTCCCCTCAAAGCTGTCCTGGCCTCCAAAGAGCCAGTCTGGTCTGGGACCTCAGATTACACAGTCCTATTTTTGGCAGATGAGGCTGGTCTAGAGATAAGGAAGTGTTGCCAGGGCAAAAGCCTGACCTCAGCGACTATCTTTATACCAAACTTCCAGAAAACATTTCTTCGTTTAGGGAAATTCTGGTTTAGCTCTGTAGTTTTGAAAAGCATTATTTGTCATTTATACATTTCTTATACTTCTCTATCATTGCTCTTAAAATTTACTGTAATTGCGGTATGTCCTAAGCATAGTGTATTTTTGCCTCTGTTTTCTTTACTCTTGAGTTTCAGTGTTTTCATATTTCTATTTGTTTGGGTTAGGCTTTTTTTTTTTTTGCCTGTCATTTTAGGAGAACTGGGTTTTGCTCTATGCAGCACACACGACTGATACACTGTGGAATCATGTGTATTTGACATCATTATTTTTACCAGAAGAAGGAGTCCACGGCATCTAATGAACAGTTACACATGATATAACCTGCATTGGAACCCCTTTATTAACCCTCCCCTTCTCCTTTGAAAAAAGAAAACCTACTTGGGAAGGGTGGAAAGCTGACACTATTGTACGGTGGCTCTTTAAATTATGAAAAAGCCTGATAAAAGGCTTTTTGCAGGTCTAGCTTGTCAATGTGTGCCTGCCATGCTGATCTTCATCTCAGGAGTTTGACCTTGAATTGGATTTTATGTTTTTCATAGCTGACAGTTCATCTGCAGTCAAAAAATGTGTTTCCACTTTCAGCTACTGATGATCAATAATCTGTCTGAACCAGTCATTCCTTTAGTTGTACCATCAAGGTCTGCAAGGTTATAATTTCCATCTTCAGGTCACTTTTATTTTGAAGATACTTGCAATCTGATTAGCTATTTCCCTTGCATCACTAACAAAACATTGTAACAAAGGTCTGTACAATTAGTTAATACACTTTGCAAGCATACTGGGCCCTATAACTGCTTTGTGGGCAAAATAATTTGGCAACAGCCTCTATTGAGTTATCATGAAGCTTTCATACAGCATGTTCTGGGTGCAGGTCACCCAGGCTTCAGCAGTTCAGTTTAAGCCATCTAGTGTAAGTTAACTGTCTAGATCTCTGTGCTGGTGACAGGGGGATTTAAAGTTAACAAGGGATCAAACAATAACTAATTAAGAATAGCTGTTGGGACAATATGTGACTAACGTTTGCCATGCTTGCGAAGACAGGGTGAGAGTATCAAAGCTGTGATGACAGGGGAGGAACTGCTAACCCAAATGAGAGGAGAGAATAGAACACCTGCAGTGCCATGGAGACAAAGAAGACTGCTTGGACCTCTAAACAAGCTGGGAACTGTCCTGGTTCTTTGGACTGAGACCAAGAGACCAGGGTGCAGAAGGACTCTAGCTCATTATAATGTGAAGCGGGGCTAGGCGGGGCTGGGTAATTAATATGAATGAATGGATTACAAAACTTAATGCATATGCAACATTTTGGGGAATAAATAGAGGGATAGGTTTTGCAAAAAGGCGTGCGTGTCTTTGGTGGAGCTATCCCCCATGCGCCTCAGCGCTGAATAAACTACATACCTACTTTACAACTTTCACGAGTTGTGGAGTTTTTCCACCTCACTGGGTTGTCCCACCAAGCAATCCATCTAGAAACCAAATTTATCTATGCATATAATTCACAGGTTTCCTCAGGGAGAAGTTTCTCTGCCCCATAGTAACCTTTGCTGACTGGTGAAGACTTTCACATTTTATAGCATAGCAAGATCTGAGTCAAGCTGGCCAATTGGTTTGTTCTTTTTCCTTTAGTTACTCCTCACCTTTCTGACTGTGCCTTGTAGCAGTCCTCACTCTGCCAGGTCCCCATAGCCCCTGCTTCCTCAGGTGTAGGAGAAGCTGGGAGGGACCACAGCCCCAGTTACTAGCCTAGGATTCAACTTTAGGTTTAGGACCCAAATCAGCCAGTGGTATATTCCATATGCACGTCATGCCCACTATGTAGATGAGGCTCTGCCCGGAAGTTCCCTCTCCATGTTGTTTCTCTCTGGATTGACTGGCTCTTGGATTCATCTCACTCTCTCAGTTGGCACTTGGTCTCTCAGATGCTTGGGATCTTATCTCTTTTCCAAGATTGCAGTTTTGGGTCTGTCCCTGCTCTGGGATTGTTAGCTGAGGACAGGCTGAGCCTCGTTCACTGGGTGGTGAGCAGTTGCTCTGTGTATCACTTGTTTGTATATTTGTATATTTGTATGTATTACTATTATCATTATTATTATCATTATTATTTTTGAATTTATTGTAGTTTAGTTATTAAATTGTTCTTATCTCAACCCACAGGTCCCTTTCTCACTACACTCACTGATAAACAGTGCCTCCCCATCTCTCCTGTAGGCCCCTTTAAGTACTAGAAGGCTGCTCTAAGGTCTCCCTGGAACCTTCTCCCAGCTAAACAAGCCCGACACTCTTAGCTTGTCCTCACATGGGAGGTGCTCCAGACCCCTGATCATCTTCGTGGCCCTCGTGTGGAATTGCCCTAACAGGTCCATGTCCTTCCTGTGCTGAGGACTCCAGAGCTGGATGCAACACTCTAGGTAGGGTCTCACGAGAGTGGAGCAGAGGGGCAGAATCACCTCCCTCAACATCCTAGTCACGCTTCTTTTGATGCAGCCCAGGACACAGTTGGCTTTCTGGGCTGCAAGTGCACGTTGCCATCCATTCTCTTCCCAGCCTGTATTTGTGCTTGGGATTGCCTTGACCCATGTGCAGGACCTTGCACTTGGCCTTGTTAAACTGTGATGTTTGCACAGGCCCAGCTCTCAAGCCTGACAAAGGCCCTCTGGATGGCATCCCTTCCCTCCAGTGTGTCGACCACGCCCCACACAGCTTGGTGTCATCGTCAAATCTACTGAGGGTGCGCACAGTCCCACTCTCCGTGTCTCTGACAAAGGTGTTAAAAAACAACCATCCCAATACCAACCGCTGTGGAATGCCACTCATCACCAGTGTCCACTTTGACATTTAGCTGCTGACCACAACTCTTTGAGTGCCACCATCCAGCCAATTCCTTGTCCATCTGTCAAATCCATGCCTCTCCAATTTAGAGACAAGGATGTCGTGTGGGACAGTGTCAAATGCTTTGCACAATTCCAAGCAGATGACGTCAGTTGCTTTTCCCTTATCCACCAATGCTGCAACCCCGTCACAGAAGGCCACCAGATTGTCAGGAATGATTTTCCCTTAACGAAATCATGTTGGCTGTCACCAGTCACCTCTTTGTTTTCCATGAGCCTTAGCATAGTTTGCAGGAGGATCTGCTCCGTGATCTTACCGGGCACAGAGGTGAGACTTAGGGGACATGCTGACAGAAAAAAAATATAATCTACATCAGTTTATCTAAGATTTACTAAAACGACTATGTAGTTGAAAGAAATAGAGGTTTTATTGCTGTGTATGTGGCCTTTCTATCTCATTTGTTCAACCATTTAGAGAATGTATATCTGAAGAGGTGTTCAAACAACAGCAATTAAATCATGACAGAAACCATAGGCACCCAAATAATTAGTAGCATATTGTAATTGCAATGAAATACTATTTGTTTGTTTTCATAACAAGCTGCAAAAACCAACACACGCAGAAAGAAGTACTTCAGCATATTAATTAGTTATGAATATATTTGCCTCAGAATCCACAGGATAGGTTGAATTCCCATTCCCCATGTATTCCTGTGGAGTATGCTGAAGTGTACTTCATGCATTAAAAATGCTTAAAAGTGTGAAGTTCACTGGAAAAGAGAGGGAGTCTCAGGAGAGATGAGGCACATGAGTTACTCTTGCTTCCAGTGACTATCTACTGAGTTATGACAGTTTCCTTTACACTTGCAAGACGCTTCCAGACACCAATGATTGAAACATACTTGTTCAGATTTAATGAACTTTCCGTGGTCCAAATTTTTGGAATCTTTTAATGGCATGCAGTAGGTGTGATGGCTACAGACACCCCTGTTCTTCATCATCAGAGTGACAGGAAAGACAGGTTTACAGCCATGACATCCATGAAATATTCAGATGTTGCGAAATTCTCTGGAATTGTGACCACAGGCATCATATGCTCAGCCAATTGATAGAGTTGGAAAACAGTTCACAAAATTCCAGGTAGAAAAGCTTTGCCTAATTTTTTCCAGCTGCATTGATTGCTCAGAGAAAATATGCTGCCTCTTGTAATTTTTTGGCTGAAGTTATTGCCCAAATTCAACCTTAATTTAGAAAAACTCCCAGACCTCACAAGTGCTGCTCTTCCTCACCTCCTGTAATCCTTCTCTAAAACCTGAGAAAATATAATTTTCAGGCTGGCTTGCAGATGAGACACTATCCAGCCCTCAGGGTGAATGCCAGCACCCTACATCCCACAAGTTTTTGCACCTACTCCCAGGCTTCTCTGTCACAATACACAAGGTCCACAGACAGTGCAATATGTGCCTGAGGTGTGCCTTCAACCACGGTGCAAGCAAGGCTCCATTCTGCATTCCCTGGAAATTTCCCCTTAACAATGCTGACCATGCTGCCTGCCTTTGCTGGACTAGAGACATCACAGGAGACAGAGCAGGAGACCTCAATGACTTCCAACGGAGCTGTGAGTTCTGTTCCCAGTCAAAACCCTCTTTCTCCTGAGACCATCTTTGGAGAACAGCAGGTATCCGTCCTCAGCCTAGTATTACACCTGCAAGTGAGCCACCTTGCCATGGACGCCAGCACTGGTTCTGCTCCTAACCACCCTCACCCAGTGTCCCAGCTAGTCTCCTTTGCTTCTCTTCAGTTTTCTTGGCCTCACAGTGTGACAGCTGCAGATGTGTCATTGAAGAGAAAAAAAGGGAGGCCTGCCAATTATTGCCAGCTTTAGGTGGCAAACTGCTTACTGCCCATTAGTCCTCCTTACACATGTCTGCATCGTAAGACCCACTTTGTACTTGTATTAATTCCTTAACAGAGTGGCACTCCCAAAGTACAGCTTAGAGAGAAGCTCTGCATTGCAGAGACCACTGAACGATAATGAATGTTCCTGTGCCCTGTGGCTGGCACACAAGCTGTTGGGTCTTGGCATGTGGCCTGTGCATCCTCACAGCAGCCTAATGCTCCACAGCTCCACATATCATGCTGTATTATTTACCATGAGATTTTAATAGTCGAACTCTAATCCTCCTTAATTTCAGTTCAATTTTTCACAGGTCCCTATAGTCTGCAGGCATTGCTGTTTGGTGTTACGGGTGGTTGAGACATAGCCTGATAAAGTAAAATTTTCAGTTTATGGACAGGAGTGCTTCTTTATCTTCCCTTTTATCAAAGGATCAACAATCTACAGTTTTATTTTGTATAATGTTTAAAATTCATGTTTCTTTAAGATTGGAGTTAGTCGAGAGAATGAGGAAATAACTTGAGCTTTTTTCTGAAATGTTCAGTGCAACTCCTGAGATGATGTGCATTTTGTGGAGATGATCAGGGTCTGTTTGAGAGGATGTTGTGTTGCTAGGAGACACTAATAACAAAGTACCATGAAAAATATCTGCTCTTTTTAAATTTCACTTGGGATGGGAAATGAATTAATTAAAAGTAGATTAATGAACCAGGGTATCAAAAATAACAAAGATCACAAGAATACTTAATTTCTATAGCATAAAGCAGGTGTTAAATGTAAAACTTAACGCAGTTCTGACCAAAATGTGCCATAAAGAGCAGAACAGGCACAGTGGATCATTAACAGTTTGATTCAAGGTACACAGGTAGCCCGAGTCAAGAACATAAAGGAGACAAGAAGAGAAAAAAGGTTCATGCAACTGCATGGCTGTTTCAGCCTGCTGGAGTTAAACTGAGTTCGACAGTATGCATCATTGATACCTTCATCCAGTGAATTGACTAAGCTTGCTAAAAGAATTTACTCTCTTCTCTATAGAATCACAGAAAGAGCAGCCAGAAAGGGTACGAAGAGACATCTAACCCATCTCAGTGCCTAAGGCGATCAGTCAAACATCAACCATCCCTGTGAGATATTTGATCAGGCCATTCAAAAACCCTGTATTAATAGGGGCTCCTCCTCCTCAGGAAATCTTGTCCATTGCTCCCCTTTCCCTTTTGTTAAGAAGCTTTTCCTAATGTTTAACCTAAATCACTCTTGTCAAAGTTTAGGCCCATTGCTCCTTGTCATATCCTCAGTTGACATGAAGAGTAGTTTATTTCATTCCTCTTTTCAGCAAGTGTTTACATACTTAAAGACTGTTATCATGTCTCCTCTCAGTTTTTTCTTCTCTAGACTAAATAATCCGAATTCTTGCAAGGTGCCTGCATCCATCATGTTTTCAAAGGCTCTGATCTCTTTTGGTATTTGCTCTGGAAACTGTCCAATGCAAAGTCACTTTGTGTAAAATCGGATAACTTCTCCTGGGCTTTGGAAATAAGTGAATGAGAAAGAACACAGGTTTATTAATTCATAGCCAGGAAGACTGGCTCAGGAAAACAGTTCATATTTTGACAGGACAAGCTTACATTTTCAAGTTTGGAGTAAGTATTCAGTCCCATCTGTGGTTGCCCATCCCAAAAAATAAAAGATGCCTGAAAATGACAAACAGAAAATAAGAGATTCCTGAAAATGTCAAGTGGCTTCTTACAAGCCAAAATGTCCAAAGAAAATCAGTCCTTTTCTGGAAATAACTAAGCTGTAACTGGAAATAAACTTTTTTTTTTTGCTTTCATGTATTCTCAGTTTTGCTGAGGATCTTTACCTGCAAAAGTTTTGTAAGTGAATTTCTATTGTGGCTGTGTTGTCATGTCTGGATAATGGTAACGTTACAGGTTTAAGATTATAATTAAATAAAATGTAGATTCATAATATCACAACTGAGCTTCATACATTTTGTGCTTATTGACACCACCAGATCTCAACAGCTCTACTGCTGTGATAATGTGCCTGAAAGGGTCTCTGGTACAGTGGTGTGATAATAGCACAGCTCCATCTCCCTCATTTTCATTTAAAATTTGCCATTACATGTGAACTCAATTAAGAAACAGAAAAATGATGTTCTAATAAAATCAAGTGACTGAGAAAGCCGCAAAATTAAATTCAGAGTTCAAGCTGAAGCACAACAGGCACCAACCAATTATGAGTGTGTACTGCCAGGGTGTGTGTCCAGAGGGAAGGGTGAATGGTGTGCATGGATGGCAGCTTGTGATGACCCTGTAAATCCACAGGTGTTCAATGATTCACAGCATAGAACTGGAACTTGTATTTGCTGACACTTTTCATGAATAGTGAATTAAGGTTCAAGTGGCAGCCTTACCTCAGAAATTGTTTCCCTGTTGTGTTAGTAGCAGAGTTAGGCTCTATAGTAATTAACATATCTCACCCCCAGTATTTTAACTTACTTTTTATTTCTATAGTGATGGATTCTTGAGAATCCAGACCTGTCAGAGGATTAACAAGTGACCCATCCTCTAAATGTCTTAGTAGAGCCTTCAGGAGGATCTGCTCCACTATCTTGCCAGGCACAGAGGTGAGACTGACTGGCCTGTAGTTCCCTGGGTTTTCTTTTGTACCCTTCTTGAAAATGGGGGTTGTGTTTCTCCTTTTACAGCCTGCAGAAACTTCACCAGACTGCCATGACCTTTCAAATATGATGGACAGTGGTTTGGCAGCTTCATCTGCCAGTTCCCTCATGACCCGTGGATGATCTTGTAAGGTCCCATGGACTTGTGCACCTTCAGATTCTTTAGACGGTCTCAAACCTGATCTTCACTTATGGTGGGTGGATCTTCTTTCTCCCAGTTCTTACCTTCACTTCCTGCAACTTGAGCAATGTGGCCAGAGTCCTTGCCAGTGAAGACCGAGGCAAAGAAGTCATTGAGCACCTCAGCCTTTTCCATATTCCTTGCGGCCGGGTCTCCAGNTTCTGATACACCCCAGGATGCCATTGGCCTTCTTGGCCACGAGGGCACAGTGCTGGCTCATGGTCATCCTGCTGTCCACCAGGACCCCCAGGTCCCTCTCCCCTACACTACTCTCCAACAGTTCCATACCCAACTTATACTGGAACCTGGTGTTATTCTTGCCCTTGCGGCCGGGTCTCCAGTTTCTGTTGGGGAGGGCCCACATATTCCCTAGTCTTCCTTTTATCACTGATGCACTTGTAGAAGTTCTTCTTGTTCTCCTTTATGTCTCTGTCTAGATTTAATAATTTTTATAGCACCCACCTCTGTCCTCAGGAGGAGAGGAAAGGACATAAAACTAACAGGTGTGGTCTACATTTGTAAGCCACAGCCCACAACAGGGAATTTTTTCAGTTTGCCACATTCATTCTTACCCTTTGTCTTCAAACGGAAGGATTTCCTCCTGACTCTGCACTGAGAAACTGTCTGAATGAGCTGCTGCGATGGACTGGGGTGCTAGATATGCTGGAGGTTCCTAGCATGAAACCTGAGATGAGGTTCCTGACAGCTGAAGGTCTAAAAACCCTTCACACAACTTGCAGGATGTGACTTTTACCATTTTCAGGTGGCTACATGCCAGCTTGAAGACTCTTCTGCTTACACATCCATCCCTCACTTACGATTTTTAAGAAAACAGGTCATTCTATTTTGTTTTTTGCCTTCCTCAGAAAAGCAGGATGTTATTAGCAGAAAAGCTTTCAAAATGACTTTTACAGTTTAGGTCAGTATAGAATGAACAGTGACAAAAAAAAGACTGAGAAGCAAAGGTAAGAGAAACACATCTCTATTTAAATGTGCACACATATATTTTGATGTGTTTATGAGAAAGGGAGGAGGTGTGCCACAAGGGGATGGGCTGTGCTGTCTTCCTCTCTCCTCTGATTAATGGCCTTGGTGTCAGGGAACTGGCCCATCCATATGTATCTGCCAGTTCAATTCTTTAAGTTTTCTGTCACCACTTACCCACTGTTCAGCAAAGTGTCAAAAGCGTTCAGCAGTCACACACGCTTGCACTAGCGTAGTTGGGAGGGTAACAATAAATACATCTGATTTTATTAATTATGTTAGTGACAGGCTCTAGTCAGGGACAGGGAAGAGAAAGACTGACTTAAGTGCCTGTACCCAGCAGTTTATATATACATGGTATATAGACATTCATGCTTCAGAGCACAAACACAGCTGTGACTAATGAAGCTGTTGGAAGAACCTTATTTCACTGGCACTTTATTTCATAATCGCTCAGTATAAAGTTTCTTGCCTTCTCCTCTGAATCATCCTATCTGTGGATTCCAACATCAGTTCTAGTCTGAACTGGTTGGAGGTATACTGGGTACCTGACTTCTGAAGGCTTGGGGGTCTTACAAAATATTTTACTGACTTACAAAAAAAGGGAAAAACTATATGTCAAGAATGTGAATGTAGCTGCTTCATCAAATATTAGTATTTAAGCTGGTGCTCTCTTGAAGACTTTGGCTTTCTCTTTCATTACAGCAGCTCTGAATAAGGCACAATAATGCCAAAGCTAAGGACTAGTTGTGAAGTTTTTAAATAACTCAGACACTGCTTCTCCCAACCCAATTCTAACTGTATCTTTGACTGCCTTGCAACCACTTAAAAAGGCACCACACTGGTCTTTAATATACTTTTCAAAATTTCTGGAGGAAAGTTATATTAGCTGGGAAGGATTTACACACTTGTCTTAACATACATTTGTTTTAAGTACAGAACCTATAAAATAGACATAAACATAGGTAACATGGATCAACAGAAATGATCAATACCATTCACCCAACTTGAAATTGTAACTCAGATAATGTAGGTTACCACATTGCCTTTAAAAAAGTATTATTTCTATCATCTCTGTCGTAAGTACAACTCAGTGAGTTTCAGATGAAGTCAAATGCATCAAACAGGCATGGGCAGCTGGGGTCACTTTTGTACAGAAAAACTCTGTCCTGGCTTTGCTGGTTGATTTTTATACTGCTAGGAGGGTGCAGGGGATTATGCAATCTGGTTGCATTATTCAGAATACTCTAAGTGGATAAAGTAGCCTGCATCTGTCTCTGATCTGAAGCTTTCAAGTTCACTTAAAGTTGAAACATTGCATTAATCAGGGAGAAGGGAAAACCCAGTGTAGAAATGCCAGCTGAATTAACCTGAATGCTGATCTTCAATATAACTGGAAGTATCCCATCTCTTGATTTATTAACCCTTAAATTCTTGTAGAAAGGTGAGCAGAAGAAGGAAACATAACCTTCAGATTAACTTGCCTGTTAAAACAGAAATTAATTTACTTTTCTCCCAATCTGTATGGCTGACAACGGACTGGGCTCTATGTTCAACATGATAAATTGAGGCTACACAAAATGTTTTCTCCAAGAATCAGATTTGCTTCCCTGTTTCTTTATTTTTCTGAGGAAAAGCAAGATGCCAATTTGTGTAAGTGACACACACCTAAGTGCTGGACAGTCGATCAACAGGGTTTTGTCTTTAGTGGGACACATGAATGGAAAAATGAAAGAGAAAAAAAAACCAAAACAAAACATGAACAACAACCAAGTGGTCACAATTTTTGATCTTCTTCATTCCTAGATCTGAGTTAACACAATTTACAGTACTGAGTTAAAGGCATAACTTCTAGTAGGTTCTTCCCTTTTTTTCCACACTCTGTTAATAAAAGAGGTTAGAACAGATTCAGTCCTGGGGAGGGTAAGAGCCTAAGTCTGATGATTCATCTATTATTTGTCACACATTTAAATAACCACTGTCCTATAAAGGCTCCTGAAGTTTTAACTCACTTACAGAAAGTGCGAAGAAGAAAACCTGGATAAGTGAAAGCCTGTTCAACCTTTCTTCTACAACTGAGATTTGTTATATTTATTTCTTAGAAATGAGCTTTTTTTAATAGTTCATTTATGAAATGAATCCACAGGTTTTCTATTTTTTAACCCTTGGTACTGCACAAGTAACCAAAGAACATACTTGGCACCCAGAAAACCTTCTTCCCTGCCTGTAGTTCCCTGACATTTTCCATTTGCTGTTGCCACTCAGTATGGACACATGAGTGGAAGTTGAGTTTTACAGTACGATAAAGCCACGGGTTAGCAATTTGACAAGAGATCATTGCGTTGTCTGGCTGGTTCTGGACCACCTAACTGAACTGCGCTGTGAAATATCTATCGACAAATAACTAAACCCATACCAGTAAAACTGTACTAGTGCACGTTTTACAAGCAGAGGTGAAGAATATTTCACTTTTTAAACAATCTTCAAAGCTGGGTGTGGGAACAGGGAGATGACAGCAAGCGGTGCGGTGGTGCTCTCTGGTGGAAGCAGAGCACTGGTTCACCAGCGAAAGGGAATCAGTGGCCATTGCGAAGCCTTTTCAGAGCAAAGATGACAAAAACAGGAATGCAAGCTGCCAGAAATCGTATACGCTGCAGAAGTATTGATTCTGCTGAACTGCAGATGGTAATGGGAGCTGCAAATCAGTTTCAGGGAAGGACGGAGTTTGTGGTTAGCACAGCATTAGTGTGTGGCAGAGAGGGAGAGGAGGGAACAGAGGGAGGTATCATCAGTGCCAAATTAAAGTTTAGGCCTATATCTGACAAGATTTTAAAAATGTATTCTTTCTGAGGTAGGACATCAAAGTACCACTGTGTTTGGAAGCTCTGTCTGAGACAGACATAAATATTCCCATGTTTGCTGCTTTTTCCTGTTGTACTATCAGGTAAATGAATGCAGAACTGGCAACTACTCTGAGCCCAAGAGAAGGCCTAGAGGGCAAAATATCATCTAATTACAAAAAGGCTTTACTGTAATTGTTTTAAAAGTATTAATAATTCTCAATAGAACACGGAAAGGTACTAGTCAAAGGTGATATAAACTGTTTTTACTCTGATCCATTTATTGGGAAGCACATCTCTTAAGGTTTGATTAAAAACCACAACCTTGACTTTATCAGTAGGAAATATCCCACAGAGATAAATGGATGGGATAGACATACAAATAGATAAATATCAAATCAGATATACATGTATGTATGTAAGTTCTTGGAATTTATTTGAGAGTCCTTCAAAGCATTAGGACCTACAGACAGTGAATGAGATAGCTCAATGCCTCATTACTGTTCAACTCCAAAATACAAAGAAAGATCTTTCCTGTGCCACAGGGCTCAAATACTAAGTAGAGAAGAGAAAAGGAGAATAAGCATGAAGTATTATTATCCTCTTTGACAGAGTTGAAGTTTAGGTATAAAGAGCCTGAGTCAGACAAACATATAAGCACATACTTAAGCACATTCAGTTCTTCAAATATTCTTATGTATTCTGCTGAATGGAATCAGCATTGAGCACATTCCTGTCACCTTGTTAGATGAGGGTTATTTGACTTGTTTGCACTCAGAAAGGACTTCTGAGGCAAAAAATAAGAATTTGCCTGGAAGCAGCTCTTTCTAGACCTAGTGTCCTAAACCCCTTAAGTCATCCAAGGCAACCTATGCAGAGTAAGTAACTGGATTTAGTAAAATTACTTACAGGGAAAAGTGTCTTACATTATCCTACCCCAAAATGTATGCTGGGAGCATGGCAGGAATATTATAGGTCAGGTGTTTAGCAGGGGGACGAAACTGCAACTGATGATTCCTTTCCAGAACGACATTGTTTGGGTCAATATTTGCTGCACAGGTTAATGTTGGCTGAGCATTAACATGAAACAAATGTGTCTTATCTGCCAATATTTAACAGGGAGCTCATACAAACATTTTCCCCTTGGCCTTTCATTAACTCTGTTTCAAGGACCTGTGTCCCTGAACACAGGAGACATCATGGCAAAGGAAATTTGGGCATTTCTTCTTCACTGTCTTGGGCTCAAGCAAGAAAACAACAAGCCAACAGAAAGCCAAAATGTTATCCCCTATTTCCAGAGTACACACAGCCCAGAGGAAGTTTGCTGGTGCAACAGACCACATCTGTACTTAGAGGAAAAAAAAGAGACTTAGCATTACTAGATGTCACTGGAATAATTCAGCTCTGGGTTATTTTTTTTTAATGATCACTAAACTAAAGAGTCTTTATGGATGCTAATACAATAACGTTGGAGAAGTGTGAACCTTGAGCAGCAAGAAAATAATTCTACACTTGCATTTGACCTTGTGGTGGTGTTATTTCTAAGTGGACATCCACAGAAATTCCCTCCTGCTTGTTTCCAGACCAATTTTATTGCCTATATGTTTGGTGGTACTAGTGGCTTGGAGATCACACAGTCACTGCAGGGACAACCTGTTGCCTTCACCTTCCAACTCCTGGGTCCTTGTGGGATGCTCATTTACTTTCTTTCCCAGATTTCAAATTTCTGAATAGTAAAGGGGACTATTTCACCAGAAATTAATATCAGTTACAATTTGTATGAAAAATAAATCACCATGTATATCCTTAACACCATTATTTGTGCTCATCCAAAGCAAGTTAGAAACTAGACTTTCAATTTAAGCAAACGAGAATAAGGAAGTTGTTTCCTGGAGCTGAAGGAATTACCTCTTCAAGGCGTGTCTATCAATCTTGAGAGATGTCAAACATTGAACTATACAGTGATTCACATTCATATTCATGTTTTCCATGTCTTGTCAATGTCATAATTTTCTGTCTATGAATTGAAGTACAGGTACTGGGTTTGTCTATTTACCTATCAGAGTTTTTGGAAGTTACACAGTAATTATTTTTTCCCCTCAATACTTGCCTTCCAGGCAGACGGATGAAACCCCGTTGCAAGGATCATTCCTGTACTGTGATTCATGTTCTGCAATGTAAATGATCTAATCTTTTACCGGCTTAGTTCTGTACATGAAGAGGAAATTATGCAAGGAATGTCCTTGAGAAAAACGAATGCATGCAGTTCTGCAAGTTGTTCACAGAGAAATTAAACTCTGCAAGATAACAGTTCAGTTCAGCTTTCCTCTGCATTACCACATGATGGCCACATAACCCAGCGAAAAGGGCTGCTGCTGCAGGAACATTGAGAAACCATCGGTAATTCCAGTGGTTGCTTTTTGCGCATCCCACACAGAGAGATTTCATCTGCACTAAGGCCTTCCGTGCAAGTCCTACAAACTCATTAACATAATCTGAAACTCAGGTAATAGAATTCTACAAACCGTGCAGTCTGACTATTGGACTGGTTATTTAGACTGAAACTTCTAGTGATCAAAATACTAAAAGTACAAACATAAATGGGTGAGAATTGGAAAAAATCTTGTAGAAATCCTCAAATTCCATTTTTCAAATTATTTTGAAAATTAGTTAATTTACTGTAATAAACTACGATATTTTAAAATTATTTGCATTTTACTTTTAATAATGACAACATGTAACAAAGTTTATTAACATTTTGATGGTATATTTTCCGTATTAAAATTGGTTTACTTTGAAACAAATATCACATACGATCTGTCAAAACATTTCTGCAGAGAACTAAGCTCAACCCTGATGCAGTATTATCATGACCACAGTGCTTTCCTGGTTCAATCCTCAGTACAACACCCAGCAGCAGGGGATGACATTTGAATTGACCAAACAAGACCCACAAGAACAGGACCAAAAGGATTAGATACAAATCACCAGCTCTCCTGGGACGTTTGGGAAATGCTCAAGAGCCTGAATTCAATCCATTGTCAAAACACACGTCAAAATTCCGTAAGAATTACATACAAAGGCCAAATGCATAGAAAACATGGGGAAGTCCACCCATCAGACTTTTAACCAGAACCAACTGGAGATTATTTTTATTTCCCCCAGGAATATTTCAGCACTCTTGGGAAAAAAATCAAAACATGAAAAAGTAAAAACTTGAACACTTTTCAGTGAACACACCAAATAATGAATCAAAACGCTACAATGGGACCTCATAAGAATAATGCCACATGCATCCATCATCTGCTGTGAGCAGAATGTCCTGCAAAATAGGGCTTTTCCCTCACCAAAAGTGAGGGAAAAGAACTTACCAGTAGTTGCCAGTGATGCACCATGAAAGAGGTCATTTGTCCAGGAGCCTGTCCCTTAAGCTGGGTGGAAACATGAGGCAACTGAACCACATCTCCCATGAGGCACTGTGGCATCATCTCCAAAACAAAATATATTTTTTGGACCAAAACCCAGAATATTTTCAGGTGTAGGCCTTTTCCTTTTTGGGTTTAAATAAGTATCAAAGTTTTCCATGGAAAGGAAGTACTTCTCTCAAAATACTTTCTGTTTCAGGTCCTTTTCATTAGAAAGTGAATACAAATGGTGGGGTTTGATCTACTTGCAAAGTCTGAGGAGCCATCTCCAACAAAATTGGGCAATTTGCTGTTTAAAAGCAACCTTGTGTAAACTTGTTTAAACCATTTAGCTTACAACACTGTATGTCATAAACAGCATCAGTCCGAGAGCTGTCAGAAGGGTTGTCCAGCTTCATCTTCACCTGGTGGAGATGATCCAGCTTTGACAGAGCTTCCTGTTACAGATTCCCAAAGCAAGCTACAGCCAAACCAATGCCTACCTTGGACTAAGACGTGGGAGCAGGATGCAGATTTGATAAGCTGAGACTTCTCCATGGCAAAGTCTCGTCCCCACTGACCCATGGTCCATGGCATGGTACATGGGCTCCGGGCTGCTGCGAGGGCCGTTCCCACTGCCCCTTTGTGCTACAGTTCTTCCCAAGTGATTGCAGCTTCTGCAGAAAAATACAAACTGGCTGTCAGAATTAACATGGTACCGTTTCCTTCCTCACTGCAAAGAGGAGAAATTACAGCCTAGGTTGAAGTGGAACACGGGGTGAACCCAGGCCCCTGGATGGGTGACCTAGCCCAAAATTCAAGTACCTAGGGAACCATCTGGCAGGGACACACTGCTGTCTGTGTACAATTTTTTTCCTGAAGCAGCCCAAATCTAAACCAACATATTTAAAAACCTGGTAGTAGCTCCCCAGGGAGAAGACATTGTGCACAGAAAAAATTCCCTGATGGACATAGTTATTCAGCCAAAAGAGAGAGGACAGGCAGCATGCAGCCAGGGTGGGACACTGTCACGTCACAGAGCCAAACTCACGATGCCAGAAAATGTCACTGAGGGACTGTCACCCCACAGCTTCCCACACCTTTCCCCCAGGATTTTTTGCACCAGGCTATAAAGTCATGGGATTTAGAGCTCTGAGAAATTCAAGTTCTTTCTGAAATGGCTTTGTAATAATGAACATTGTCTTGGAAAACTGGAATCACATCTTGCATATTCCTGAGAAAACGGCTTCGTTGAGAAGAGATGTGTTTCAGTGAAATACCATTATTGTTTCAGGTTGCCCCTTTGTGTGTTCTGTAAATCTTCAAAGGAGTTGTGACTATAATTCATCTGGGCTGTAGGCAGAAAGAGACATTTCTCCCAAGACAGGGACAGACTACATGTGTGTGTGGTCCAAGAGAAAGCAGCTTTAATCATGCGCTGAGAGTAACAGGCATTGTGCTGTGACTAAATTTACTGTGCTTTCTGGCAGGCTCTTTCTGTGGGGAGAAGTGGTGCATTTCAAGCACTAATCTTTGTTTTGTCTGCAGATTTTCACTCTTTCTATACTAACGTGGTACTAAGGGCCTGATCTTCACAAAACGGGGCCCAAAGTCAGCATCTACTTTTACAAACTCAAGTACCTACCACATGTGTGTCTGAGTGCAAATCAGGAGTGACTGACAAAGAGCATTGGACACGTGGCTCTGCAAATTCACTTTTTTTTTTTCTTTCAGTTACATTGAAGATTTTACACAACTATAGTCATGTTTCTGGGAATAAGACGCTGTTCAGAGATACATTTTATTCTCATCTCATTGCCAAAGCAACTGAAATATTGAAGTGCAAGCACAGTGCCAACTGTGTGGTTAATTTGAAGTCCCCAGCTCGGCTTTTCTACAGATTTAATTGGCAAGGCAGCAGTCTTTTCAGATTTGGTCATCCTCTTTGTACAAAATTAAGAGAATTAAGGCCAAATCCAAGCATAAAATAACACCATAAGACCCTCATTGTCCTCGTGAAATGGACAAACATGATGTGTTTTCCTTCTGTTTGATTTATGCCATCAGCATTTGGAAGCACAGTCATTGTTTAGCTGAACCTACCAAATGTTTTCTATTTAATTACACAACGCAACCACAAATTCTCCTAGGAAAATATTTCTTATTTATTTATTTATTTACTTACTTAAGTTGATGAGACACTACCACATAACTGGACATAATTCTCAGCAAAAATGTATTGAAGAGCCAGCATATATAAGCAATGTAAGAAAAAGGTAGTCGTGTGGTTTGTTTTTTTTTATTAAATTTATCTGGGAACAAGAAAGAAGGAAACACAGAAGATAGGACTGAGGCTTTTTTATTTTAATCACAGTAAGTACAAAAATCTACAGAAGAATAGGGACATAACACCGTAGTGATGTTGTGTGTCATTTTATGCTGCAGAGAGTAAGTAAGGAGTCTGTAACATGCTTCCTTGGTCTTCCTTTTCTCCGTCTGTCTTTCTGGCTTGCTCACTGTCTGTCACATCTCGTCCATCCTGTCAGTCTAAGGTTTGGCTTTACTTAGCTCTGAAGAAAAGGTGTCTCATTGTCACGAGATATAACTAGAGGGAGTAGTTCAGATTCTTTCAAAAGTAGATTGTACTTTTATGAACAAAAATATAATCTGAAGTTGTATTATCTCGAGTCATAAGTGTAATCCTCTGGGGCATAAACTGATCACCAACAAGCCTGACAAAAGCATGTCTTCAGGCAGTGTGTTATTACCAGTGATGAGTGATAAGTTATGTTATTTTCCATACAGAAGTACTGACTTGCAGACAAAATGGTCTTTTAATTTACGAGAACAACACGAGAAGGAAGAAAAAACTGTAATATCTTTCCAAGAAAGACAGGCTCTTGTACACAAAGCATCCACTCAGCATGGAGAAGGCAGCGGGAACAGTCCTGGAGTCACTTCTTAGACAGCACACAGTTTTCCAATTTAAAGGAGAATCGTAAAGTGACCTTAAATTTATCACTTAAGAAAGCAAAAGATGTTGATCAGAAAAATGAACTCTTTCCTCCTCCAAAAATATTCCCTTCGAACTTTCTAGCTCATGCTTTCTGAAGGCTTGGGGTGTATCTCCTTCTTCTTTCCATTGCTCTTGTGATGAGAAAGGCAGCTTGAACCCAGTAATTCCTTCTCTTGCATTTTGTTTTTCACGGGACTTGGAGGTTTTGGAGGGAGCAGTTCCACTCCTGACCATCACATCACCTCTTGTCAAGCAAAATATCTTCTCAGGGGGCCGAGGGCAGCCGTCTCCCCATGCAGATCCTGGCAATAGGAAAAGGGACTCACTGGCAGCCAGAGGCTGCTGAATGTCCATAACCGCTCTGGGGCATTTGGGGAACAAAAGAAAACCGGTATTTTCAAAGCAAAAATAGTGGGCTGCAATACACTGCGGCATGGCTACCACCCCAGAAAGATGGGCTACTGGACATCACTAGGGAGAGGATAGTTTACAAGGTTGGTAGCTAGTCTTCAGCAGTTAGGGTGATGCACTGGTGATGGTGGTGGGAGACCTTGTGCCCTCAGCCCCCAGGAGCTCTCCCCTTTCATAATGGTAACAGCAAACACAGGTGTGTCCCCCAGTAGCAAAAAGGGGACAAAGTCTCCAGCCAGAACTGGAGCACTGGGGGAGTGGCAGAGCAGTTTCTGAGGGCACCCCAAGACAGTACCATGTGTGGGATGAGCTGAAAGCCTGCAGGGAGAGAGCTGACCAGTCCCCCAAAACACAGACTCTAGTGTTCAAACTTTCCCAGTTCCTCCCCTCCACATGCAATTTCCTGCAAAAGGGTGTATCATTCAAAGTGTTTTTAAATGGGTTTCACATTCCTCGTCATTATTTTAATTTTTAAATTGTTCTGCAGAACTAGTTATTTTTAATGATGCTTAAAAAAAAGGTGAAGTGAAATAATATTTTTAACTCTATCATTTTAACTTGAGAACTCTTATAAAATTACCAACAGTCTTTTGAATTGCAGCTCAGCAAGAGATATTTCCTTTTATGACACTCCCTCCCTTCTTTCTATAATATTTAACCCATGGAGCTGTAAAGGTTATATCAGCTGCATACTTTGGAAGGTTTATTCCTCATCCCACTGTTATGACACACAAATAAGTGACCGAGTAAGTAAAGCTAAATAAATGAAGCTGAAGAAACACAAGCCAAAGTGAAGTATTGCTTATTCTTAATCCTGCCTCATTTGAGGCACTTCTTTGTGAGAATCCCGAAGTAGCTGAAGATTCCTTCAAAGAAAAGCTAGTTATAGAAAACTTATCCCCGGCGCTCATGTGATCAGGTAATGTACTGGATTCACACAAACAGGTAATCCACAGCGCTGCACTCTAGACAGTTAAGTGGCTTTAACGTAAACTCCTATTGCAGAGGCTGGAAAGCAGATAAAAGCTTCATTTGTCTTCTGAGCCCTCGCCGAAAATCTGCCCATTATACAGTGCAGATCTGCATGAAGGCTCCTGGTGCCTTTTTGATGTGGGGGACGGTGTGCTTTCGGTGAGGAGACAAGGACCAGCGCGCTCCCGGCTCGACTTGCCGGCTGCCCACGGCAGGATCAGACTGTGGGCAGGGGCTTTGCTCTGTTGCCCACCATCGGTGAGCCGCAGAGGCGGCTCAGCTGGCCCAAAAGCCTTGCCATGGGAGGACACATCCCTGGGTTCACAGATAGAATAACAAAGGTTTGCTTATGGCTTCCACGAAAAATAGTTTTTTTGTGTAAGGATATTTATCATCCACTCATGTCATCGTTTCTGGGATTCTGGTGACAGTTGTGGCATGGACAGTGTACAGAGTCTTTTATCTGTGAATGTTAACATTTCTTTGAAGACTAAGCATGAAATATATTACAACAAGTTCACTGATAGAAGAGCTGGAATGACTTCATAAGAGGAGAG
Source organism: Syrrhaptes paradoxus (assembly GCA_013400615.1). NCBI lineage: Eukaryota > Metazoa > Chordata > Aves > Pterocliformes > Pteroclidae > Syrrhaptes > Syrrhaptes paradoxus. The sequence continues at coordinate 162,937 of VZTO01019929.1, read as the reverse complement.
GATCACAGAAACAGACACATAACTGTTTGTGGCCTCTGTTTAGAAAATAAAGCTGTGTTCAAAAGCACAAAACTAAACAGATTTTGCATTTATTTCAGAGGTTTGAAGCTGGGACCCAATCCACCCTTCAGTGAAGTCAGCAGGAGTCTTCCCATTAACTTCAATGAGCTTTTCATCCAGCCCCTGCTTGCTCTTCAGTTCTCTGCGATTAAACTTCTTTCCTGATAATGCAGACAGGTTTTGGTTAAGTTGGCATGCAGCACGCATCCATCACACCCTGAGACATGAGCTTCTAAAGGGGATGCAGGTACCCAGTGCCACTTCCCTGGCACGGGGACAGCTATTGCTCCTCCTGATGCAGAGTGCTGGGATGCTGTCAGCCTCTGTACCTCCACTGCCTCCTGCCGCTTCTCATGCTGTTATGGTGCAGGAAAAATTTTATTTCAAAGCTTGAATTTTTGCAAGTCTTGTTGATACGTTCTGTTTTCTTTGAATGCTAGCTGTTCTAGGATAAAGTAAATAAACCATCTGATGGACAAAAACCACCAGCCTCAAACCCAGAGTTTTGGGTGCATCTTTCACGTGGTGTGCCGCAAACCAATTTGTGATTAACAAATGCCCGTGTCATCTAACCAAGCTGAATCTGGCAGGGTGATGATAATATCTAAAAGCAAATACTGGTAGCCCATGGAGATTAGCCAGTGCATGTCCAAAATCCACATTCTGGAAATCCTTTAATTTAAAAAAAATATTTCTTTTCCACCAGGGGTACCTGTTAAGTTTGGGAAAATTTGTGCTGCTGCTCCTGCCTTTAAAATATGCAAATGTATTTCTGAATGAAGTTAATTCATTACGTTGCAATTCTGAGCTTCTGGAAGCAAAAGCCCACATGGGCTGCATGCCACTGAAACATGCTACACTAGTTTTGCAGTCTTCAAACCCTTCATAATCTTTTGTGTTTGCTGGTAGAGGCAGGCCACCCAGTGTAAAAAGGCATGAAAATGATTTTAACAGGCAAGCATTGTAGTGACCAAGGTTTCCAGTATTAAACTATCCAGAAAGATTTAGACAAATTTTTCCCTATGGTAAAATGCATATGTTAGTTTAAAGATGAAGAGGAATGAAATATGTTATTTATAGCCTGAAATATCCTTAATATCACACACATGTGTATTTATTTAATCATTGTTTTGATAAATGCCCACACTGCTAAACACCTAATGTACAACAGGATGTGGTTCCCACTTAAATTAGCAGATGCTATAGTTTCTGATTGTTAATGATGGACCTGTTTGCCAATAAAAACAACTGATGGATCAGCATGTGTGAGCTACCGAACCTCAGCAAAAGCCCAAACTAATGAGAGAGAGAGAAAAATGCTTCAGGTCACAGTCAGCAGATGGGAACTGGCCAGATGTCTGTCTGGGGCAGGGAAAGTGCAGCATGTATTTAAATATATATCTATGGGTTTTTATAGCAGCAACCACTGGTAACTTCAAATACTTGGACTAACCAAAGCAGTGGTTTTGAAGTTTACTTTTGCAGTTGAGGGACAAAAATAAAGGAAAAGGTTACACCTCTAAATCTGAAACTCCAGCTATCAGGTGGCAGTGAAATGGTCACTACATGCAATTTAGAGCACAACAAATAAACTTAAAATGCTGCAAGTCAGAGAAAAGCTGCATTAGGTGATTTTGACAATATAAGATACCATCTGTAAGCAGCTTAAAATAAAATTGCATTTTAATTTTCACTTATGTTTTTATTAAGCAAGACATACTATAAAATGCAACGTCTAAACAACATTTTTTTGCAAAACTGTGACACATGCGAACGAATGGAGAATATTAGCTAAAAAGATGAAATCGTGCCATTTCTAGTAAAGAACTAAGTCCTACAGTTGTATGTTAAGAGCTAAGCTAGCTAGTTTCCTAAACATGCAGGCAGTAAACGGATGATTGGTGTGTATGTGTGTGATTTCTTTAATCACATGTTACTGCAAAATTGCACATATCATATAACTCTGAGTAAAATAAATAAAACCTGATTATTATTCACTGAAATAACCCGCACTTCTGCACAGAGTCAGCAATCGGGTGACACTGTCTCTGAGAGATTCACTCATCAGCTAAAAGATACGCAGGTGCTTAAGTGCCTGGCTGGACTGGGACCTATAAGACAAAATTCATTATAAGTAGGAGTGCAATTTGTTCATGGATTGAAGCAATTTGAGCATTTCGTTTGACTCCTCTATAAATGGACTTTCCCTGCTCACAGTTTACAGCAAGCATGTTTTTCCACATGGATCTGATCCAGACCTCACTGGAGTCCATGACCATCTTTCTGCTTGCGTTAGTGGGTTCTGGATGTGTCCCCAGCTGTCAGCAGGGTCGTAGTACTCAAAAAAGAAGTTGCCATGAGGAAAATAGTTGTGTTGTGCTTTTTGATGTCCACATTAAGCAAAAAACACAGGAATTTTCCTTTGGAGAAGCCCCCCTAGCCCTTTAGGACATTTGCGTGCAGAAAGACCCCAGCAAGGGGAAGATGAAGCCGCAGACAAATGGGGGCATTTTTGCCAAAACCTCACATCCTGCACCTGGGAAGCAGGCTCAGATATATCACAGCAGTGTCAAGAAAATGCTGACAGCAAGTAGGGACAGTACTGGAGGGCAAGGGGAAGGAGGAAAACGGGAGATACTTGGCTACCAATGTCTTCCTTGGCCGGTACGAACAACGTTGGCTGCAGTATGACACAGACATACCCGCACTAGGGAAAGAAGATTGTTGTCAGACAAATACCCATTTCTGTGGCTTTTCTCCTGCCTTCACACCCTCTTTGCCCAGGCCACATCCTTTTTTTTTTTTTTTTTTTCAAGAGCTACAGCTAAGACAGCTGTAGGACAGGGGCCCGTATATTGTCTTTCAAAAAGCTTCAGAAAAAAACCCACCCTCTGAATCCTAGAGCGTCTGTCATGGTGTGTGTGCTTTGTGTCATGCACGATATTGTGGCTAAAATACACGTCATTCACTCGTTAAAATGTTGTAAAGAAAGGTGGAGGTTATTCAAGCACAAGAGAGCTCCTGTTCGATGGTTTGACTGAACCACAATAGAATTCTGCACCTGCACAAGTTTCTGCCAAAACTGATCTCACACAACTGTTAATCTTGATTAAATTCATTAGACTGGGAGAGATGGATTTCTATACATCTTATTGTGCGTGTTTTATGGGTTATGCTCCTGGGTGGAATATAAGGTGGTTTTTGTTCAGGAGACAGTAGGAAAATCATGCTGAGACCCAGGCCTGCTTTAGAATTCAACAGATTCAGCAAAAACTTTGACCAGGACTTATTTTGGACTTCAGTAAAACTCTGTTATAGGAGTTTCCGTAAGTTTAAAGGAACTGTCTGGGAGTTTGTATATATTATAAATCCTATTCTGTACAGATTTTGCCTGCAGTAGCAAAGCAACAACATTTTTCAACGATTCTGGCTTAAGTTATAAAGCTCTATCCTGGAGCAATGAAATTAGAAAAATATTTTACAAAACCAGAACACAGGTCACATATTTGCAATATCTTTCCTTCGCGTTAGCCCTCTTTGAAAAAAGTTTTATGTCACAGCTGCACAGCACACATTGACCGGTTGCATCCAAAATATGGAAAATACATCCCAGGTTTGTCCACACACCTGATAACATAAGGAAAACCAACAGGCTTTCCTTGCTGGTACTTATTCTTCCCTTCTGCCTATGCTGTGGGGATGTGTCTCTGTATGTGTATATGCAGACATACAGAAACACACACATCTAATTTCTGCCTTTTTGCTTTCCTTTGATTTACTGTTGTGCAAACAAAAGGCTCGAGACCTGATTATAATCTTACTAAGGTAATCAGGCTGTTTATGTCAGTAATTAATCAATGTTTCATGTAAAGACTCAGAACCTGCCGCAAGGAACATAATTTACCCTTGCCTTTCGCTTTGCATCATCATTTGCACCAGTACAAAGGGAGTGCAACCACATGTGCTGCTGTGCTCTCTCTTCACCCTGCGCTCGTTTTGTGCAGAGGTGTACGACAACCGAAATCTGTGCAGTAAAAACGTGAAACTGAAATAATACATCGGCATTGACCGATGTGAAATGGGACGGTGGCTTTGCGCTTGTCCCGGTGAATGGGATCCGTGTGTCACCGAGCTCCCCTGCCAGAGGAGCTCCAGGCGGTGCTCCTGCCAGCAGATGTGTCCAAAAGAAGGGGAATGGGTGACTCTGGAGCATGAGCTTCCCTCTTCCCTGTGTGGCTCAGACAGCCCTGTACTGCCAGAGATAAAGGTCTACAGCAGCACATCTTTTGGAGAGCTCTGCCTTGCTGCAACTATGCAGAGGTGATCTAAGGAGAAAAAAAACACAGTTTAGCAGGGCTAATATTCTGTTTTGTGGACACATATGAGATTTGTGGACACACTTTGTAAGTGTACATGCCTAAGTATGCATATGTTTGTGTATGCTTGGGTGTAGGCTTACAGGGTCAGAAAAAACAAGATGTCACAGCAGCAGATAATCAGAGTACATTGCTGAACGTATAGCTGAGAGCTGCCCTGAGCTCACAGAAAACTGTTTATAAATGAATTATTTCAGTGTAATGCAACACCTTCTGAGATAGAACATGAATATTGTTTGAGAAGAAGCAATGACATTATTCAACACTCCATACCAAGACAGTACCTCCCTGCTCAAACAGTCTCTTTTAAAGCAGGATTAATAATTCCCACTCAAATTGAAGTTTGGGCAGAGTGGGTTATGTGAAAAGAAATAAGATCTGTAGTGAAACTACCGTTCTTTAAAGGATGTGGCATCAGTGTTGGTCTAAACAGAGTTACTAGGTTCTTGCATTTTGCTAAATTTAAGAAATTGGTGAATACTTTTTTTTTTTTAAAGGACTCTTTCCCGCTAATATTTTTATGGCAGACTCAGGAAGAGAACACTAAATTAAAATAATGTTTGCAACCAAAAGTGTGAAAACATTTTAGTCCTGACACACTGAGAGGACCTGAAATATCACAAGAATAGACAAAATTAGGGCACCTTTAAAAAATAAAAGGACTAAGTGGCAGAAACATTTTCACATATACTGGCATTGAGAACTTGTGCCTGATTTTTAGAAGAACTTTTTTTTTTTTTTTTCAAAGGAAAAAAACCTACCAGTTTAGGTCTTCAATCCTCAGCATGTTGCCTCGGGTTTTTTTTGTCCACATCATAGCTGTCCTTTCCTCCTGTTGCTGCCTGTCACTGCACACAAACATCTTTCGGGCTCTTGAATTGGGAATTATTATCCAGCTACCCAAACACTGCTTTGCTATGGCATTTTCTAAGGCAGTATCTGAATTAATTTCTGAAATTAATAATTGTACATACAGATGAAAATTTCTTTGTTACATTCTGTTATTCTTAACTAAAGATGGGATGAATAACTCTGAGGTAGTGCTTATTTCTCCTCACTTAGTACAAGGAGACTTACACAAGGTACCTACCTTTCAGACAGTGAAAGTGAGGTGTGATAAATCCTGTGTTGTTATGTGCTGAATTACATTGCCTGGGTTGCCCCTGACCAGACTTTCAAGAAAGGCTTCACCCGAAACCTTAATGTTCTCTCTGGGAAACATGAGGAGACTGGGGACAAGAGGAATGGCTTGGCATTATTTTGGGATCCTTCCGTGTATATGGAGAGGAGTGTCCCCTGGGGAGGTCTGATCCCCAAAGAGACTGCAGGACTGTGCACAACACGCTTGATCAGGGCAAGCAGAGACAGCCAAGGGGCAATGGGCATGAAAACATCTTCTCGTGTAATTCAGAAACAAACTTCCAGTGACTCCAGTGATGCAGTTTTATCTATTTTCAAGAGACCATTCAGCAGCAACACCCACACTATGGTTATGATGGGGATATGGAAAATCAAAATATTCTCAAGGCAATTTCCATATTCTTAGCATATGCCCATGCACTGAGCCCTTATTTGGGTCAATGAGAGTTTCTCATACAGAACGAGCACAGAAAACATGCACAGCCTGTGCCTGAGAGGGGGCATATGCCTGCAATAGCTAAATATTTTAATGGGAGAAACACACTTGAATGAAAGAGCTAACTGCATAAGCCTAGGCAGGTTTTATTGAGGGCATTAATTTACACAAGCTGTATGATTGTGTTCTCATGAAATCTGCCACGCATAATTACTAAAGATGTTAATAAATAGTCAGCAAATCAGAACAGCTGGTTATGATGATATCCAGCTTTTCTAAGAAAAGCCAGACTTTAACCTCACCACCATTAATACTGTGAAACATTCTCTGGCCAGTGCATGTGATGGGATACCCTAAATAGATGAATATCCATTGCACTCTCTGTCCTGGATAGTGCAAAAAGGCCTAAGGTTGGCATTTTCTTTGATGTGGACCTTCCAACGTAATTGCCTTTCGCTGAAAAAATAAAACCCAAAGCAAATCCCTGTGAATGATGCAAAGGGAGAAAGGGTTTATGTTTTCCTTTGAAGTCATGCGAGATGTTCAGATATAGAGATTGATGCTGCTTGAGAATGTGCCTAGGATGTAGGTGCAGTCAGTTTTCACCACTTCTTTGATAAGAGTGATCTGTTGAACTTGTATTAAAACCACAGTTGTGCACACAGAAATTATTCCTTTTTCTGTATATGATATTGAAACGATTTCGTATCTTATGTAGCTAAAAGCCACCTCTCTTCCTTTCACCTTTTGCCAGTCCCAGCTAGTAGTTTTGGAAGTCAGTCCAGCAAACCATCTGTGTTCTGTCTGTATTGAAACGTCAGCAGTCCCCCTCTCTGCATTTCTTGTTTTATTAATTATCAATGCATTTATTCTAAATCTCCTCCCATCCTGTCACATTTCTGCAGACCTCTCTGTGTCCATGCTTGACATGCTCATGGACTATGGCTGCTCAGATGCTGCTCAGGAAGTTCTGCTTGTCAATATGTGTTGTGTCAGAAACCTGCTGGTTTGGAGCAGAACCAAAACTGGGGATAAAGTATTGTCATGGCTGGCTGGCAGCTTGGCACCTGGAGAGGAATTAAATTTCCTCAACAGATAAGGACTGATGTGAAGTTCATGGACTAACATTCGCATAAGCATAATACAGAGCTTTCCTTGTCTGGATGATATGTCCAACCTCTTCTGACAGATTGTCTTTCCCTTTCAGCTCACAGAACCAAGAGCCTCCATTTCCCTTCATTCTCTTGCTGCTACCCTTTAATTTCCTGTACACCTAAAAACAGGTCTGATGAATTGTCCGTTAAGTGTTTATTCCTCTCCGCTAGCTAATACAGAAACCTTAGCTCTCATAAAGATGTCTGTATGGTATAAGACAAGTCCTGCCTCTTCAGACCAAGGAATATTTACTTTCACGTACAAGGCAAAACCCTCCAAACAGGACCATGCATTTGGTCCGTTGGAGATCCAGATGGGAGACTTTGATCTGATTCAGCCAGCTGGGGACTGGGTGCTGGGTGTCCCAAATGCCAGGTGAAAGGCAGGCTCTCCCTGCTGTCCTGTGGGACCATTCAGTTCCAAGAAAGTACCATCAAGGACATCACAGGGAAGTCCCCAACCACTTCTATCTCCTGACTGGCCCATGCCATAATCTCTTTGTGCAATTCCCTCTATCCTACTAAAGTGAGCAACTGGCCAAACTCTTAGGACTGTGCCCAGAGATCCGGACCCTTTGCAGACCCTTACCTCACCTCCTTTCTCTCACTGACATTAGCTTCAGCAGAGGCTTTGTCATGATCAAAACTGAGATATTTATATTTTTGGTGGCTGCCTCCCCAAGGCACAGAAAACCCCAGCCCAACCAGATGTGGGGCAGCACTCCCACCCCACCACGGGCAGGTTCCTTCCTCCAAGCACGACGCACAGGACACGGCTGCCAGCCCCACAGCTGGCCTTTTGGGGACACCAAGATCCCCTCGAAGAAAACCCCAATCCCTAAATCTCAGAGATGACAGATTGTGGCAATTAGCTGTGAGAGTATCCAGCCTCCTTCGTAACCGACAATAGCAGCATCAGGTTTGGAGGTAACAGCAGGATCCTCTCAGACTGGCCTCTTCCAAATGCCAACCTGTCACTACCCGGCAGGAGAAGGACTAAAAGCCTTTCAAGGGAAGAAAAGCCACAGTGGACAAGTTACATACCTCAGGAAGCTTATTATAAGATGTTGTTTTTATAGAAGAGCGTTTTATTGTTTGTGTTTATATATAAAGTTAAACTTCTGCATTGTAGTGTTTGACCTTAAAAGTGCAATTTTCTTTTCCCCCGTAGCAGCTCATCTTGTAACTAACGATCCGTTGAAAAAGCCACAGGAACATTTTTTATTTGAAAGAGCACATCACGTTTTTCCCTGGTTGGCAATCAGAATTATGGGTACTTTTGACTTAGAATTGGATAGGTTAAGTGACAAATACAAATGTGGATCTGTCTTTTCCCCAGATTGGTAGGTGTTTTCTCTTTTTGTCACACTTTCCTATTTTTTTCAATACTCAGACTATGAATATTCTGAATCTTCTCTTCAATATATCACAGCATATAACAGCATTCCAGCAGATGCAATCACCTGTAAACAGTTAATCAAAGATGAAATCCCAATTTCACACAAATCTTATCTGCAAAAATAAAATATATTTTGTATGTTCTGTTTTATCTCACTTTTTGGTTTTTCGAGGGCTCCAAAATATTTTCAGTTGTCAGAATCTGCATTACATTTTTCATTTTAAAATCTGGAGAGAAGTTATGAAAATATGAAAAGTAAAATACATTTGTGACCATATTTCCACCTGCAGTACTGCTTAAAGCTTTCCAAATGTTGAAAACAAGACAGGCAGTGTCTTTTTTTTCTTCTTAAATCTGTGCTGACTGCTGAGAATTTTATCAAGGATGGATGTGAGGAATGATTAGACTGAAAATCTTCGTGGTTTCCACCCATGGACTGAAAAGAAATAAAGCAAAGAGGCTCATTATTTCTCTTCCTGCATACATCATAGTGATTACTGTACTCTGAAAACTGGATGGCCATGCCAAAATACAAAGTTTCTTTTTTTAACCCCTCTCCTTATTATATGAGATTTTGTGTAATTCCAGAATAGGACTAAAAAGAACCAATGCAAATAAATTGTTCATTATAAAGACTATGAAAACAAATATTACTGTGAAATCAGTGATTTTTTTTTTAACTTTATGAAAAAGTGGGCTGACAGAATATCAAAGGACATGGAAAGCAATATGGAAGCACATGGGGAAGCTCAGAACAAAATATTAAAGGGAAGAAATTTGATTTGAAAGCAAAAATCTCAAAATGAAGCAAAGAACTTAGAATGAAATAATACTTCAGAAAAAAATAAAACCCATTATTTGATCTAGATCCACTAGAAACAATTTTTAGTGGAACTAGAATGATTTTTTGCTTTTCTTTAAATTGCCAGGTTAGAATTATTAATTTTACAAATTTCAACATTTTGTGGCCACTTCTATCACTGAATCCCTATCTCCAGATGTGGAAGCACACCCACCTTCGCTACTATGTGCGCGCTTTCCTACTTCACCTCCCATGGGGCAAGCTCTCCTGCACTATCTTAAAGTAAATATTAGTTAACTTTATGAGGCTGTTTATTTCATGGTAACTTGTGAATGATTAGTCAATGAAAAATCACTGCCTAGAGAAAGCAGACGACTCTTGAATGAGTTGAAAAACCGTGGCCAGGAAAGTCTAATACATCTAGAAGTCGAGAGTAATAATCAAAACCTGGTGTTTTCCACAAGCTCGTAATTTACCCTATTTTCTGTCTCCCAGATACCCTGCCCTGGTTTTATATAGGCAGACAAGCATACAGATTTTTTTTCTTGGTGAGATGTGGACTCAGGTATTTTCTGCCTTGTGTTAGATAAATCCAAAAATCCTCATCTTCCCTATGTTCTCTGTTAAACCCATCCTACTTAAAAAACTAGCTCCACACACTGTCTGAATTCCCCAATAAATCTTCTAGTGTTGGAAAATAGCTGGATAGACTTCTTGTATCACAATCTGATTAAATAAAGTTTGTTCTAGATTTGAAAAAATTAATTAGAATTTACTTTCTGAGATTATATTAAAAATGAAGAGCAAAAAACTATGAAGCCACAAAATACCGAAATGCAACTGTGCTTCCATTTTAAATCCCATGCTTCATGAGCTAGAAGAGTTCCAGGTAAACACTCAAATCAAAAGCAGCCCTGCAGAAACTTCTGTAATTAGCAAGTTCAGAGTTCGGAGGTATTGCCCGATAATTTGACAGTTACTGTTTCTACCGTGAGATATTTGCAAAACAAAACTTTGAGAAAGGTAGTGAGCAAGCTCCAGTTTCTGCTTGCCATGACTATGCCACTCCACATTTTCAGTCCATTCCATGACATGCTTTATGTACTAATTAGCAACTTGTCACAAAGTGGTGTTTCCAAATGAATTCCATAGACACTGAGAAGCACAGCAGCTAAGGCTAGATTTTACAAACACAAGTACTGTAGCTGCGTCGCTGCAAAAACTTTTTTTTCATTTTTTAACTGAAAGGAAAAGTCTAGTTCACTTATTTGTCGGGCAATTTGGCTTGGGCCAATCAAGATTACTTGTTTTCTGAATAAGGGATTTAAGGCTTTAAATATTTTTTCATAAGACCTATCCATCTTCCTTCTGCACTAAGAATGCAGAGGGAATGGATATGGTCTGTGTGTGCCTTGAAGGAGTGCAGAAGCACATTTACTTCATCATGTGAAGTTTATCTCCAGGGAGAGGGACATTAGCAGAGCCATGGCTGGAGTGCGTACTCTTTTTTCCCATGTACAACAGGATATGAAAAGTGCCCGTGGGTCCATGGCATAGCAGGGGGGTAATCTCATAGCACCACAGTGACGGTATTCCCTTTTTTTCCCCTGGAGCCAGGGGGTTCTCTAATTAAGCATGCCATGGTCATGCACAGGACCTCCAAGTAGAACTCAATCTCAATCTCAACATTTTGACTTTGCATGTGCCTTTGTCACAGTGATGGTCTCTGGGACGCCCTCCACTGAAGAGGTGTCTGCTGAAGAAACGGAGGCAGATAAAGATTTTAGTTTTAAATTATCCTCCCTCCAGCAAGCGAACTGTAAATGACTGTTTTGCCATGTGGTGGAGCTGGTAGACAGCAGTTTCCAAATTTCATTTTTTTTTTCACAGTGGAGGTTGTTGCTATGTTTGGAATCTTTCATTTTTTAACAGTTTTCACAACTATGTTTAGTCTGGTAAACTACCTATAAAACTTAATCTTTACTTTTGTATTTATATCATAAACCCTCAACACTGAGGAAAACTTCAAAGCTTCATTTCTGGAGCGAGAACTGCCAAGTCTGATGGCAACTTTCCACACCAACGCTTAATGACAACTCATCTATTGTTCCATGAAAAGCAATGCCTCTGAAGGGATCTGTAGATCTCATTTTTCATTTTCGAGACAACAGAGGACCTTCTAGACCACTGCTAAGGACTGTCATCTAGAGTGATGCCCACAGCATAGGTAGAGCTGGAAACACAGACCAGAAATGAAGTATTGTAGGGTGCTTTGTGTCTCGGCATAATTCACAGAATCACAGAATCACAGAATGTTAGGGAGTGGAAGGGACCTCGAAAGATCATCCAGTCCAATCCCCCTGCCGGAGCAGGAACACCCAGATCAGATCACACAGGAACGCATCCAGGCGGGCTTTGAATGTCTCCAGAGAAGGAGACTCCACCACCTCTCTGGGCAGCCTGTTCCAGTGCTCTGTCACCCTCACTGGAAAGAAGTTTTTTCTCATATTCAAGTGGAACCTCCTGTGTTCCAGCTTGAACCCATTGCCCCTTGTCCTATCAC